>PYAF01005501.1:50592-81556 GCA_007407185.1 Glycine tomentella
AAAAAAAAAAAAAGCAAAATAAAAGAGATCAAAATTATATATCAAGAATTACAAGAAAACTAAAATTATAATTTAACTTTTTTCTTTCTTAAACATTTTTTTTAATTAGACGTATCTTCTATATTATAGTTTTAAAACCTGTAAGCTATAAGCTACTTTTATTAACTTATAATAGTTTGACTACAGGATAGAAAAAAGAATATATGATTATTTTGAGCACTTGAACAATAAAATTCTATGTTCAAAATTAATACAATTATATTTTCTAGATTTGAGGAGTTACATAATTCAGCAACTAGAAGGCACAAAATTCAACATGAAGAAATCAGAATTGTCACACTCCAACACAATCACGTTGGCACATGGAAACTAAATGACGCAATCAGGTTTGACACACTCAAATATCAACTTGAGAAATATTGATCAGCTTTATGCAATTGGCAATGCCTTCTTTTGAAAATGTGATAATGTAATTGACACACAGGTGATGTGAAGATGCAACTGAAGCTGGAATTGGAGAATATATTAAAGTTACCTAGATCAATCCAATGAAAATAATTAAAAACTAAGATCAGCACTGAACACACAAATATGAGGAAATTGACTTCAAATCAGGATTGAATTAGATCACTTTTGGGCGCAAAATTTGGGAATAGTTGACGCCAATCAGAATAGCACAAGCAAGTGACATCAAAAGCAACAATCCTCATCCGAGAGTGTATATTTTTCAAGAAAAATTGAGCTGTCACAGCATCTATAGTCCCTTGAAACCTAAAATATAAGGTTCATTGTGGCATTTTCACAAACACCTTATGGGAAGTTAAAAATGGACTGGATAGTATTTTTGAAGGCAGACATCACCTTTTTTCACACACCATCAACACCAACAATGAGGTACAAATCACCTACTCAAAACAAGTTCTATTGAAATACAACAGAAGAGACTAAACAAAGAATGGAGATGAGAAGTAATACCTTTTTGAATCCCTTCCCTTTAGGTACAGACACAGAGCCTTCGAACCTTCAAATCCCTTCACATACAAGCACGAAAACTTCAAATCTCGTCACTGCCCAAAGGCTTTGTTTCACTTACAATTACCTGGTGAGGTTTAATTTATTGGAATTGACACAAAAAAAAAGCTCGAGTCGAAGTAGATTGGTAAAAAGCTTACCACGGTGGCCGAAAATGGCTTTGAATGGCAGCTAGGGCACGTTCAAAGCTTTGATTGGATAAATTTTCTTAGGACTTGTTATAGATTGACGATAAGAGAAATTCAATCGGTTTAGATTAAGAAAACAAGGCCTTTATTGGCCAAAATCAACGACGGCGGTGACGGAGGCAACGACAACAAACCAAAGGAGGATTCAGGTGAGGGATGAGGGTTTAAGAGATTTCTAGAAAGAAGATGAAACTGAAATAGAAATCAGATAGATGAGGGAAAGGTATATTTAGGGAGGGTGCCCGCTTTCACGAAATTAGGTCGCGTACTCTTCAAATGTCTGAGAGGGAAAGGATTTAGGGGAATTTTAATTCAAAGACGGTTACGACCAACCGTCTTTGAATATCAGGAAACAAAGACGGTGCTTATTTCAACTCGTCTTCGTCTTACACTATCTAAGACGGTTATTCTATAACCGTCTTCGTAAATAATTTACGAAAATGCCACCGCGTCACCAACTAAGACGATTTTGCTCCAACCGTCTTTGATAGCGCGTCTTTAAATGTCTTTCTTGTAGTAGTGTTTGTTGTTTGTTCCCCATCCTTATTATTGCGTTTATTGTCAGCAATAGTTTCTGTTTTGGTTGCTGCCACGGAAGGGCCATGTCCTCCACCAAGGAGGTATTTCGCAGCGCTTTCTTTGGTTGTCGTTATACGCAGCTTTGACTCCAGTGTCTGGTTCCATCATCCATTGGCATGGCAAAGAGATGGTCACAAAACTCATTTACATGACTCATGATACCACACGAGTAGCAAAATGATCCTAGTCTTTCATAATTGAAGAAGACTTTTGTAGGTTTTCCACCTTTCTTCTTGAATTTTTTTGATTTTTTTAATGGCTTTCGAACATCCATTAAGACCCTAATGCGCATGAAGGAATGTAAATGATTGGAACTATTCTTTTCATCATACTCTAAGAATGCTCCAACGTAGTTACCTATGCTTTTCCCAACTTCTTGAGACATGAACCTTAAAGGCAGATTGTGTATCTGAATCCAAAAGGGGTCCAAGAATAAAGGGATGGTTGTTGGATTGGATCCTTCCTTAATGACTCCAAGCATTAGGAGGTGTTTGTCAAAACTCAAAGGTCCACCTTTGAGTATTCTCTGGACAATCAAGTGGTGGAAGAATCAAAAAAGGAAACTCCATATTTGACTTCTGTAATTTCCACTCCACACTTAGGTCTCCAAACCAACGTCATTCTTTCTTTCATTATTTGGAAACGAATAATGCGACCAGTGAGGAATCCACCAACCAAACATAGTGACCAATCTATGACATCCGCTGTTGCTGGAGTACTGTTGAACTCTAAATCTCCATCATCATCTTGTATGTTAAGACCATTGACATTAGGTATCTCCATGGAAACGAGCGAGAAGAAAAAATATGCCTGTAATTGTTAACCTTAGGGAGAGGGTACACTTAGAAAAAGAAAGAGGCTCAAAAGCTCACAAAACACTCATCTCACATAAGAGAGAAAACATTTCATAGAGGATTGTGATTGAATGATGGTGTAAAAATGTTTTATATTATTAGTGCAAGACTTATTTTCTCATAGTTATATTATAAAAAGTTTTATTATTGTTTGAAAAAGTTAGTTTAGAGAACATATTTTAAAATCTTCCATATATATTGTCCTTTTTTTAATTAATACATTGATCGGATCTAGCCGGGGAGATTCAGCTTGCTGACTGCATTTGGCCTCCTTTTGTAGAAAGAGAAAAGGGAAACATTATTATGTAGCAAAACTCAACGTTTGTACTGTGAAACAATTTAATTTGATCAAGGGACCAGTAGCAATTTCACCTATTAATGCCTTCTCTGAAATGACACTTTCTCTGTTCTGAAGTGCACATGAACGACATGAATGCTCCTACCCCCCTCCCCAATGCTTCACGCTTTTCTTCAATGCCTTACCCTTTTATGTCATGTCAGCCATAGTCACATGCACACAAGCAATTGGTATTGGTAAATGAACTCTGTAAATGAGAAGTGATTTAAATGCCCTGGACTAGTACACTAGAACTTGGTCTAGAACCTGCTGTGTGCTTAATGTCATGCACTAAAAAACGGAATGTTTTAAACTCATTTTTACTTTGCTCAGTGCTATTCCAGCAATTAACATTGTAATAGTTATAACATGGTTGGAGACACATTAAGAATAGTTTGGAACGTGGAAGTTTTAGTGTTTGTTTGGTTCTACGTTTACACCTTACACCTCACGTTAACTAACAAATTCACGTCAAATGTTAAAATCAATTCAGAAGTTAGTTCTTGTTGCATCAAGAGGAAATGCATCCAAGCCTAATTGACGCGTAACCAGACATGTTAATAATTATTAGGTTTTGAAAATTACATCTGACATTGAATCTAAATCGCGAAACCAAACACACTATATCTAAACCATAAAATCAAACATATTGTTAGTATCACATCATTAATAAGGCAATAAAGAAAACCGTGACAAGTTACAATCCTTCATTAATACACTTCCCTTTTTATTTATGTGACTACCTTGGCATTTTCCCAACCGGTATCTCTATTTAAACACAACCCCATTTCTCAACTTCCCCAATAGGATATATCCTGTTCTTCCCCAACAAAAGAATCTACTTATCCCTTCTCTCTCCTACTCATGAGGTCCATGTCTTGCCAAACAACATTCACATGTCTTTGTTTCTTGTGAAAAAAAAAAAAAACGATAAAATTATTTCCAAATTTTTGCTTGAAGTTGGTTCTCCACTAACCACTGCCCCTCTTTATCCACACCTCAAAAACAAACACTCATCATCTTCTACTACTAGCAGCTAAATGTTAATGCTCTGAAAAAGCTCTTGCTGCTGCTCATCATCATAAAGACACCATTCGGACTCTTCCCTCCATTTTTAACAAAGTTGGCCATGAATCCCATGACCCTCTTGGTTCTTTTTCCCCTTTTTACTCAGTTTTTGCAAGTTGAGCCTGCAAGACCCAAGCTTCCAGGGAAAATCAGGTTCCCCATCTCACAAATCAGTGTGATGGGTTTTGTGTATTGTGATTTCTGCTCCAACAACAGCTTTTCCAGACACAGCTACTTCTTGCCAGGTGATAACTCAAAAACATCTACTTAGAATGTTACATGGTGTTGTAAGTTGTAATGTAACTTGTGTTGAAACATTGAGTTGCATATTTTTATTTTTATTAAGAGAGATGTTTGTATCTAGTGTTTGACAATGTCTTGATCAGGATTGTCTAATCTTTGTAGAGAGATTAGTGTCTGAAAATGTCTTGATAATATTGTCTATAAAGGAGTACACATGTGGTAACCAAAAGAAATGTTTGTTGGTACTAATTACAAAATTATTAAATAAAGAAACAATTGCTTTCTTTTTTTGTCTTTAAAAAACAATTGCTTTCCCAAACACGCACTTTAGTTCAAATGGGGTGCATCTTATACTTTTGTTTTTTTTTAATTTTAATTTTCATAATTATCTCCATACAGGTGCTGAGGTCAAGGTAGATTGCATGTTCAAAGCACTTTCAGAGAAAACTTCTGAGCAGATTTCACTTTCAGTGAACAGAACTACCAATAAGTTTGGGATGTACAAGCTGGAAATCCCTTCAGTGGATGGAGTGAAATGTGCAGAAGATTCTGCAGTTGTGTCTTCTTGCCAAGCAAGCTTAATAGGTAGTTCATCCTCTGCTTGCAATGTTCCTGGCTACAAAACCACTTCTAATGTGATAGCAATCAAAGCAAGAAGAGCCAATCTCTGCATATACAGCTTCAATGCTTTGACTTTCAGACCATCCAAGAGGGACATCACCTTGTGTGGTAATTAAAAGAAGCAGCTTACACAAGTAGGCCTAGTACTTTGGTCACTTGTGTATACATACAAATTCCAAGAAAATAAAATGAAAAAAAAAAACTATATGTTGTCTTTTTGCAGCCCATTAAGGGCATTGTCTCTCTCTATCTCTCTTCATTGTTTTGCTGCATTATTTTGTTTGGTAATACTGTTTTCATATCATGCTATGTTAGAAAAAATATCATGCTAGTAGAGTTTGGATGTGAGAGATTTTCCTTTTTTATTTATGAAGCTGATTAGTCCTTGTTAAATGTACTACTAGATGTATATAATTTCTCTCTCCTGAAATTGTAAAGAGCAAGCAAGTTGTTCAAGAAAGCAACAATATGAATAAACTATTTAGTGTTATGTATATTATTATATTTCCCATATAGATAGACACTTTGTCAAAAGACAAGGGAGAAACAGGGCATATATCAAAATAAACGGGGGAATCTTCAGTGCAGAATCAAATCAAATCCTATGGAGTAAATATGCAATTTGCTTCTTCAAAATGTTACTTCTTGGTTTGGTAATTTCGAACCTTAGGTCCCTCTAAAGCTGTCTATTTTCTAACAAATTCACCCACTATAGTTGCCAGCCAAGTTGCTAACTAAAGTTCATCCCTTTAAGGAGACCAACTGGTTTATGTGAAAACTTTCAATGATCAAAGTAACATTTTTCAAGAATCAAATTGTATATTTTCTTCCTCAATACTAACAGACACTAATTGGCTATTAGCTATGCTCCAAACTACTATTTGCTAACTGCAAATAGACAACTGATTGATGACATAGCATTTTATGAAAATAGCCAAACAAGGTCACATAACTGAAATCCAAAATTCCTAATGTTAGAAGATCCTTCTCTATTACTTTTAAGATTTGCCTCAACATCATAGGGTAATTGTTCTTTGTCCATTATATATAGACGGGCCCTCAAGCATGATGCAACTTGCCATTAACTCCAGAAACCGTACAAAGAATATGTCAGGTAATTATCAAATATTGTTCCTCCAGTCCTTATTTATTTAGCTCCACTGTGGAAGATCGATGCCACCAAAGCCAGAATGGCCTAATCAACAAATGAGAATCAAGAACAATAACAGAACACACTTTTTAACAAAACCTTTTCAGTCCACTCTATCACATTTATGGCAATAGTTAAGGAATAATGGCTTTTATTAAAATCAATAAAAAAAAGTTAGAAATTATAGTGAAAATATACTAATAATACTAAATATTATACTTTTCATTTATTAAACAATGCTCAACAAAACTGCTATATTTGATGGCTGAAATGTGTCATAATGTTCTATGAGAATCATTATATAAGAAATGAAACATAATTTTAATATATTTAATTCAACTTACGAGACTTATTAAATAAAAAGTGAAATATAATTTAATAAACTTGATTCAACAGATAAAATTGTGATAATAAGTGTTAAAGAGCAGTGTTAACAACCTATTAGAGTTTACCGAGTTGTGTGGAGTTCGATAATTTACATGAAGTCATCGATTCTATCGATTGGATAGTCTACATGAAGTCATAGGTTTTACCTCACCATTGAAAGAAAAAAAAAAATGAGAACATAAGCAAACTAACTGCTGAAGTGGCAGCTAGAAAACAGGATTATCCTACAAAATATACAAAACAATACAATGCAAGCACAGTAATCGCCAAACTCTCGAACTAATTTGTAATGGCAGAAATCAAAATCTGGAAATTCTTCAGTTTTGGTGGCTGCAGGCAATAAAATCAAGAAGAGAGTTGAATAGCTGAACCATCTAAAGGTCAGTGAATTGTACATGCCAGCATGGCTCAACACATGCTTCTCTGCTAAAAGTGTACCCAAGGAATGAACTTTCAAGAGGTTGACATACACTCAGTTAACCCTGCAGCTCTGGGATTGATGAAGTACACAAGGAACTAATGAATATTGATTGTAGGATATTCCTTGCAAGGACAATATCATCATGACGTATGCCAACAAAAACTAATGAATACAAGAAAAAGTGCAACATGTTCTCTAATACCTTCTTTGTTATTAGATGAATTAAAAATGGATTCTTCTAAATAATGAATCTCAGACCCGGAACCTCGACCTTTGTGCCACGAATTTAAAAAAAAAAGTTCTTAAATGCCACGCGCACTGTAAAATTTATCAGACTGTCACGTTATCTATTTCGCTACTCAGCCCAGCGAAATACGTGAGCTAATGTGGTGCACTTCTGGTGGCCACGTATTTCGCTACAGGCACCAGCAAAATACGTGGTCAAAGATGAGCAGTCCACGTGGTGCGCCACGTATTTTGCTTGGTCCCCTAGCGAAATACACCCAACGTTTAAAAAAAGAGCCGTTGTGGACGAACACGTGTCAGGCGTAGACGTAATTCGCTGCAAGCCCCAACGAATTACGTTACGTGGCCCATTATTTAACCCCTTCATTCTTCACTTTGATTCTTCACTCCTTCACTCTCATTCTAAAAGTCAACAGTACATGCAGTGGTACTACTGTGTTACCCGTCGCTGGATGACCCGTAGAGCTGCGTTCAATACTCATTTGGTATGCATATTGATTATATTCGTCTATCTAGAAATTTTAACTTAATATTGTGCATGACTAATAATACAATAATTACAGACTGATCACGCTGAGACAATTGTCCACAAGGCATCACCAGAGTCGCGGGCGCAGGGGGCATTCGAAAAGAGTCATATCTATCAGGAGGCGGTTCGACTACTCACCGCATGTGATGACTTAGACAAAGTGACAGATCCTGGAGATCTTGCAACTCCACCTGCACGACGTCAGACCGAGGCCCCTCCTCCAGTGGTTCACAGTAACCGGCGTGCGCATCATGAGGGGTTACCCTTCACCACTCTACTCTACTAGTTGCTGACACACCTGTTATCGTACCGCCTCTTCCTCCCCGTCCAACTGGCATGTTCTACGCACCCGGGTACCCTTCAGGGCCATCCCAGCAATACTGGTGGCCACCCCAGTTTGCAGCCGAATCATCTAGTAGTGGACATGAGGGGTTTCCATCGTCATAATACCCCCCATGGAGTTCGATGCCGCAGCCTGGGTTTGCATACCTGTCCTATCCGATTTATGCAGGTAAGCCCAGTACACAGGCTACTTCGGGATTCACCATGTTATAGGCCTGTTGCTCACCGGAAGCGGATCCGGTAATGGCAACTCCTATGGCACAGTCGGCACATTTCATTCACTCTCCACCCTCTGCCAATTTCGGTGATCATTCGACACATTTCATAGCGGCGGCAATGGAGGATGGACATGATGACGTGACGATCATGGTGATGATGACCCCGACCGCTTTATTAGGCGTAATCCAGTAAGGGGAGCGTGGTATCAATTCATCTGTCACTGTTCGAGCATAACATGAGCTGATGTGGGGGATATCATGGAGACCATGGAGACGAGCAGTGATTTTATGTTGTCTTTTATTTTTTGTTTGACGGATTATTTTGGTTGTTAATTGTTTATTTATTGTTTTGGTTATTGATACAATACAATGAACTTTATTTATTTTGGTTGTTAATTGTTTTTTAATTAATGACAACTGAGGCGATAAGTATAAACAAACAGAACATTTCTTAATTATATTAAAATAAATATTAACACACATTGCAAACACAATATCACTTAGTACAAAATGGACATCACTGGTTCTGCATGCGTGAAGGGCAGTGACGCCTATTGTGACCAACAACCTTACAATAACCACATCTTGTACGATTCGTCGATCCTTCCCACGAATCAATTTCGTTGGGTATGCGTGTAGTCCTAGGCCTTCCTTTTTTACGTCTCAGCGACACATCTGGCATGATGGTGGGTTGTCCAGTTGGTGGTATGAAGTCCTCGTTTCCAATTGAAAACCACTGTGGTGAATACAGTTGACATTGATACGCGACACTATACACAGGGTCTATATATTGACTAGGATCGAGATGTGTGTACCGACAAGCTGCAACAACATGACTACAAGGGAACCTGAAGGCAGTGAACTCACCACACTGACAATTTCTTTCCAATAACAAGACCAACCATTTCTTTCCGCCCCAATGAGTACGTATGTTGTACGACTCTTGTACCTCAAATCTTGTGTTCAGTGTGCCATAAGCAGTAACACAATGTGTCACAGATTTATGAACCATCTTCAAATATTTTTGCCACGCTAATTTGGCAAAATGATTACCTATCGCCATCTCCTCACGAGCCTCCTGACCATGTTGCAAAAAGTATGCTACTAGTCGAGCATATGTGAACCGCACAAGTGAAGTAATAGGAAGGTTTCTGGGGCCTTTAAGTACCTTGTTAAAACACTCGGAGAGATTGGTTGTCATGTGACCAAACCTTTGTCCCTCTTCATCATAAGCTACACTCCACTTCTCCTTTGGGATTTGATCAATCCATGCGGCTATTTGAGGGCTAGTTTCTTTAAATTTTTCTAATCCGGCATCGAAATCTAAGCGTGAGGTTGTATACCTGCATATACAAAGACGAGGTAAATATCAAGACATACAGTATTGTGGAGTAAGTGGATGTAATCAAATGTTTCAAATAGTATTGCTTACCTAACTTCTTTAATTGTTTCTTAAACATGACATTCCTGAACTTGTGATTAAAAGTGCTCGCCAAATGGCGAATGCAATAAACATGGTATGCCCTGGGTGGTTGCCATCCCAATTGGACATTGTTGACCGTCGCCAGTATGCCTGCGTGCCTATCTGAAATAAGACAGATTTCCTCTTTCTGCGTAACATGAATACGAATTAGTGCCAAAAACCACGACCAGTTGTCAATATTCTCCCCAGAAACAACCGCAAATGCAATTGAAAGGACGTAATTGTTGCCGTCAATTGATGTTGCAATGAGCAATGTTCCCCGGTATTTTCCATACAAATGGGTACCGTCAATGCTGATAATAGGTTTGCAATAATTGAAAGCATCACAACTCTGTTTAAATGTCCAAAACACCCTCTTGAAGACCTTAGCATTTCCATCCAGTTGCCCATCAACAAAATGGTCCATCATTTCCAACTTATAGGCAAATCCTTGAGCAAAATTTAACATGCAACCCAACCACCTTGGCAGGAACGCATAGGACTCATCCCAATCCTCGAACACCTTCACAATAGCCTTTTGTTTTGCCTTCCATGCCTTCCTGTATGATATATGAAATTCGAGAGTTGTTGTAATCCTTTCCTGAATTAACCCAATTTTAACATTGGGGTCCTCCCTAATCATTTCTACAACTCGTCAGACAATAACATATTAATAAATTTTATAGCAAAATATATAGTCTAATATAACGTATTTTAAGTACCTAGGATCAACGAACATATGAAATTTGAGTCGAGCTGCTTGTGATCTTGAGAAAGATTCTGACTAACACACGTGTGTTGCTTGTTACATATGCCTACAACTGTCATTATGATTTTTACAAACCATTATAAGCCTTTTCGTATCAATTTTTGCAACTACGATCGTGCGATGCTCGACCATACAGTATTGCTATATTGTCATTTGCACATCAAACTTGCTCCCAAACACTTGGCCCTTATATAGCTCTTGACCCATCTCCTATTAGGTATTTGCACTCCTTGCATGTCATTTGACTCCTCATCTGGGTATACCCACAATCATTTTAACACTAGTGACTGATACACAGTTATGCATCCATACCTGCAACCAGAGGTGGATCTTGCATTCCGACAATGCCCGGAGAAGGGATTGGAAAAGCACGATCAAAATCACCATCTACGTCCGTATCCGATGGGTGTGGTTATAATTCGCTGGGCTGGATAGCAAAATAGGACAGTACTTCGTTAGGCTAGGTAGCGAATTACTGGGGAGATGGCACGTGTCAGAACTACACGTATTTCGCCCCACTATGTAGCGAAATAGGACACATATTTCGCTGGGGGCCAAGCAAAATACGTGTAAGCTGCCACGTATCCTGCCCGTTTCTGCCTAGTCACTGACTCATTGACCACATATTTCACTGGTGCTTATAGCGAAATACGTGGCCACCAGAAGTGCGCCACATCAGCTCACATATTTAAATTCGTGGCACAAACGTCGAGGTTCCTCTCATACCCTCACTAGAGTTATATGAACAAATTTATTTTCCAAAATATGCAATGGCATCATATATGACAATTAAGACTATTTACTCCATGAATCCTATTTTCAACCTATTTTCAACTGTTCTACCCTCCTCCATGCTAAACTGGTAAGTTTGACACAACTAAAGAAATTAAATGCAGTGGGACAAGCACAAAATAGATGCATCCTTTAAGCGTTTTTGGTATTATTTGCTTATTAAAGTTAGAATTTCACCTTACTAATACTATTATTTACCGAAATAAGTAAACAGGGCACATGCTACATTAAGTATATATAAGGGAAATTATGATGGACAACTCTACCATTTAACATGAGAAAAGGAAATAAAAAGATAAATATAAAAACAATAAGTGATATGATGTAATAGAGAGAAAGAGTAATAAAAAAAAGTTACAGATTTTAATAGAGTATTTGATATATTAAGCCAATTTGGATATATATATATATATATATATATATATAAACACTTATAAAAGGAAAAAATAAAAAAATAAACTTCTACCAAAGTTAAAATTAGCTTACATGAATTAAAAATATTTTTTTAGAGAAATTAATGAGAGAATTTATTCAAATTAGCTTATTTATAAGCTAACTTTAATTTATGGAAACTTTTTTTTTATTTTCTTTTTTTTAGAAGTTCTTACAAACAAATTATCCAAAAAACTTAATTATAGAAGGTTATATTTATTACCTTAAAGGAAGTAACTTTCCATATCAAGGTTTAAGATTTTCAGTCCTTACAGTGAGTGCTGCAACTTGGAATGTGTGTGCGCCTCTGTGATGTGTAAGCCCCCAAGTCTATACTAAGGTCAACGTCTACATATAATAAAAAAAGGATGATTTGTAAACTTTTTGATTAAATTTCATGATGGATAGCTTTCATATAAAATTGGTTGACAAATGTTCCAACCTGATGCCTGAGTAATCAAACTTTGAACTATTTGGATCTCTGCATTTCCAACATCAATCTATGGCTTATGAAGGATATGGATCCTCAGGAATTCAAATATATATGAACTGCCCCAGTGCAGTTTGTACCCATTGGCTTCCGCTAACAACACATGGTTATATATAACTTTAAACAATGTTAGATCCCATGTAGTTTCGAAAACAAGTGAGGGGAATTTTAATCCAATCTTGGAACAAATTTCTGAAAATAAAAGCTTTTAAGAAAACGAAATTATTTTCTTCTTATGGATGGTGTTTTTCCTAGTATGGTGCGCATAGAAGATATTTTCTATAATGTATGAAAATTTAAATTTACTTTATATTTAGGAGACATTTGATACACGAAAAGTTTTTACTTTCTCAATAATCATAAAATGAAAAAATATAATTCTTATATTTCGTATGCAATCAATAAAAAAATATTGTTAGAAAATTATGATTTTTTGAAATCAATTTTAAATTCTCAATGAAGGGGCAGGAATCCAATTTATATTCTATATATTAGAGTAACCTATCAGCATTACATATAACTTCTCAATTAAAACTTTAAATGGACATAATATTTTTTTATATGATAAATGGACATAATATCAATAACCCTTTAAATGTTTAGTAATTACATAAAAAGGAACAACGCCTCTTAAACAAGAATAATGTCCCTTAATAACTCACAATACTATATTTTTTAACACTTTATTTTGTATTTATTATTTCTAATATTTGTACTCTTCCACTTGGTAAAACATTTGCCTACTCTCTCAAATGCTCTCATTTTTTATTAACAAGTCATTGATATGAGTTGAATAGATTTTAATCTCCTTAAATAAGATCTTGGACTCGAGTTATGCTGATAAAAAAATATGATCATGAGGGAGATGTTAGATCTGTTAGTTAGTTTAGAATTGGAATATATCCAATTGCACAAGGATCAGAATCTGAGTAGTTAAGAGGAACAATATAATCTACTACAACTGTACAAAATAATTTAAACAGAACCTGTATGATAAGTATGCATCAGAAACAGATTCAAAGAGATGAAAGGATCCGAGCCCAACAATGTTGTCTCCTTAAGACAATTTGTTCCCTCTAATTGATGCCAAAGGTTGATGAACAATTGTCTCCCAGGATAGAACGGATCAACGTCTGAAGATTGATGGCACTTCAAATCAATAGCCCAAACGAACAAAGCTAATGCTTGAGGAACCACAGAGTTATGTGATATGGAAAATGCACTAGTATCTAAGCGAGAATATCAGAAAAGATTAACTATCAAAACTCTATCAGTTTTTCTACTTCTTATTTTTTGACTGTCTCTGCGTCTATTTATAGACAACAAACTACCCTAGTGAAGAGTTGCCAGTAAACCATCGCGACTTTTGGCGATGAATCATCGTAACCGTTGGTTATCAGAGCGGTTGGGAGTAGTTATTTTTCTAACCTTTCCCAAGAGCGGTTAGGAGTAGTTATTATTTTGAATTGTTAACCACCTCTTATTCATAACCCATGGAGTTTAAACAAAAACTCCAACAGGAGATTATCGACAAAGTCAGTAGATATGCAAAAAAAAAAAAAAAAAAAAAAAACTCTCTCATTCTTTAGGAAGCACGGATACCTTTGCAAAACAACATATTTGCATGTCAAACACTTTTTAGACATGACACTTGTCAAACACGTCTTAGACACATGTTAAACACCTCTCAATCATGTTGCAACTTGCAATTAAATAATAAATTTTTCAGCTCAAATACCTTTTTGACACAGCTTAGACACCTCTCTAACATGGCTTGGGCATGAGTCTAGAGAGTGAATCAACACTTACTCTTGGCTAAACACTTCTTAGCTAGACACTCTTATCAAATCTGCAATCTCTTCCCCCTCCCTTGTCCCTTCACCAACTAGTTATTTTAACTTTTAATGATTCATCTTATAATGGATTTTTTTTCTTTTGTAAAGATTGCACTATGAAATTATGCTTTTTAGTATTCTATCGCGAAGGTCATTAATTCAATATTATATGCAAAATGTAATGATTAACAACTTTGTTTTTAGAATGTGAACCATACTAATATTAATTCTTAATTTATATACATAATTCGTGTTGTGGTGTCTTATATTTTGGTCATTAGTTGTGTCTTGGTGTTTGTATCCATGTTGGGTTTGGTGTTCATGTCGGGGTAAGTGATTCATAACTCATTCTCTCTCTCTCTCTTATTAACCCATTAGCAAACTTCAATTTTCTTTCTTCTCTCCCATTCCATTTATCTCTTATTATCCTGCATGTATAGATTGATTTCTTGCTTTAATTTTGGAGGAAAAAATCATGGTAATCAAAAGGCAAAGGAAGTACCATCAGTCACCTTCAACTACCATCTCCCATGAGTTATAAAGGTGAAGGGAGGAAAACTCTTCAAGCCATGATTTATGGTTAGTCATGGATGGAAAATCCTTGCTTTTGCTTGCTAGATGGAACTATTTTGGTGTAGGAAATGCAGTCCTTGGTACACCTGAATTGTGGAGTTTGCATGGTTTCCAAATTGTGAATTTTCATGCTTTCTTTGTTGTTATTTTGGTCTCTTGGTCTATAATATTAAATCCTTTTTTTGGAAAATTAATCCAAATTTTTAGATGTTAATTCAAGTGAATGAAAATTTATGAGATGCATTCTAAAAGGTAGTGGAATATACCTTGACTCTTGGAGAACTCCACAAACATCATAAGAGGGAAAACAGATAGGTGGGATAGTTAAAATCCACTAAGTTTCATTTATGAATAGAACCATGGATCTTTGTTATATAAACGAGTCATATGTGAAGTGAGAAAAACAACCTGACTTAAAGAGGAGATCACCATCCAAAATGATGAGGGATCGTGTAATAAGAAAGGATTCTCGAGTTCATTTGGAAAACTTGTAATGGAGAGAGTTTCTCAAGTTTGTTAAAAAAAATTGTAAGGAAAGGTTTTCTCAAGTTTATCTAGAAAATTTATAACCTTATTTGAAACAGTGAACATTTGTTGAAATGTTCTAGTGATGTAAAAAGGAAGTATCAAACTACATTAAATTTGTATCTTTTTCTATATCTATTTGTGTACGTTTTATCCTTTATATTGTGCGTGAAGGGGAAATTTTCCCCAATAAGTTTATTCCCTTCCCCTACCATTTTTTTATATATCTGGAGTGTTGAATTTGCTAGCTAGATGGACAAGTATGGCCTATGAACTACTATATGTATTAGAGATTTTGATGACGCTCATTGGCTGCATGCAATTGGAGTGGTGTTTATGGCAAGGCCAGTTAAAATGCTTCTTGCACCCCTTTCTTTCCTACACCCCACAAAAACTTAAAACAACATGAATAGACAAAAATACCCTTTTTTTAATCGTTTTTAATAATGAATGAGGCACCTGCACCCACTCTCATGTGGCGCTCATATTACTCCCTATGTCGACCATCATCGTCATCATTAGCCATGCCTCCGTCATCATGCTCCTATTTGTAATCAACCACAACTATGTCCTCATGCACAATGCATCACAACGGCGTGTTGTACATATGCTAGAGGTGAGTGTGTTGCACTAGAACAAGTGATTTAAGGCTCAAATCGGTGTTGGGTGTCGCACATCCATGATGGCAATACAGGAAAGGATGTTGTGGGTTGAGGCTCAGACTGATAAGAGATTTGGTTTTAATTATTTGAACAAGAAATCCCTTGTCGTCGATAGTCACCAAAGCAGCAAATTCTTGGTTGTAGTTGTTAATGAGGTCACGAGAAAAGCGAGACTTGGGAGGTTATGAATTGTGCAACAATGGGAAAAAGGGATTTGCTAGTGAGGATGACTAGTGTGTTTTCAAACCTGTCATAGCAACAAGTTTTGGATTAGAAATTTTTTTGTTGTTGTGTGGATCACATACTCCAGAAGTTATCAGAGGCGGACCCACATTGAAGAGAAAGGGGGCAAGTGCGATACCCACCCTTAAGTTTCCCTTACCTCTCTCATTCTCTCCTTCTCCATCTCAGTCACTCCTCTGTTGGCTACGTCACATACTCCACGCAATCAAAATTCTCAAAATGGAGCATCCGCGCCATCTACCACCACTTCCACTCGGCGGCAGCGAAAGGCATCAGCCAGTGGCTGCTCAAGTACATCCTCTTCACAGTCTCGTACCTCCACGCCAAGAACCCCGATGAGAGTTCTCTCTAAACCACCACAGCGGACACCAACCTCTGCTGCAAGGGAGCATCAATGAGGAGCTCAACGCCAACAACGTCACGGCTACGGCGTCCTCTAAAGCGTGTTTCGCACGTTCTCCATTGACGGAAGAGAAGAGACACTCACACAACTGCTTCTCCGGCGTCATTATGGGCTGGCCTCCGTCACGGCTACAACGTCCTCAGAAGCGTGTTTCGCTCGTTCTCCATTGACGGAAGAGACAGGTACCCTTTTAATGAGTGCCCACCCTTCATACATGATTAGGATGCTAAATAAAAGCAAAAATATATTAATATTTTCATATGTAGCTCTCAACCACAAAAGGAAAAGGGAGAAGAAAAAAATGTCTTAATTTTATTATTAAATATAAATTGATTTAGAGTAAATTATATTAATCACTCCATGAGATTTTGTGAAATTATGAAAACATCATATGTTTTTAACTATTATAATAACCTCTCTTGCATGGGTGTTAGTGTAATATTTTTAAAAATTAAGTAAATGATAGTGTAAATTATAAGGAGACGTCAATGTAATATTTTTATTTTTTTATTTTGCTAACAGTGGAGCTATGCCTTGAAAAACTAACAAAGATCAACCTAGGAGATGCTACTCTAAGAACATCATGCAAAAGCAACAAATGGACCCCCACAAGAGGATCCAAAAATTTAGAGGTACTCAGAGACAAAGAGTAGCCCCAATTCATGAACCAATCTGCAATGACATTAACCTTCCTATACACATGATGAATCCTCACAGTCCAATCTTGAGACAACCAATCTCTGATGTTGGAAACCAAGTTCCAAAAAGGATGTTGGGTATTATGGAGATGCAAGACCAAATAGACAACCACACTAGAGTCACACTCTAAGAGAGCTGAATAAGTGCCCTAAATCTTAGTTCATAAAGCATTTCTAGTTCCTATATTGCACACAAAACCATGCTTCAAATTCCCATAGCTATCCCGAAAACACTAGCACATGAGGCCCTCCTATTATCCCAACTAACAAAGCCATCCACATTGCATTTAATCCAGTCAAGGTCTGGTTCACACCAATGAAGAAAAATCGAAGAATATGAGGCGATAGAGGCAAACTTGTAATGATGAGCCTCAAGCAAGGTTGAGGATATAAGAATCTCGGTAGACATTATGTTGAACACCGAATTAGAATTCGGGTCGTGTTTTCAAAAACAAATCTGCTCCTAGCCATCCAAATGTTGTAAACAATAATACCAAAGGTTAATTTGACAAGCAAAGGGACAATCCCTGAAGGTATGGAAAATATTCTCAGATGTCGAGGCACATAAAGGACAACTATCAATTCGCACAACATATCTCTGAAGAAGGAAGGCTCTTGTAGGCAAAGCATCACGAACAACTTTCCAAAGAAAAACCTTCACCCTTAGGGATACATTATCTTTCCAAATATCCCTCCAACACAAATTTTGAACCCCACTATCTTGCCTAGACGACGTTTTATAAGTTGACTTTGTAGAGAAGCAACCATCAATCGAAAGTCTCCAAATAAAATGATCTGCCTCAACAAAGGCCCCAAGCATGAGGGAGGAAACCACTTCGAGAAGGATATACTCCAGAATCCATTGCCTAAAAAGCTACACATCCCACTAGCCATCATCAGCAACGTAATGGCAAATAGATTTTTGCAACACCTCAAGAGTAAACCATGTACTAAAGTCCTATAGAACAATCCCAGAAGGCGCCCAAGAGTCATCCCAAAATGAGACATTCCTTTCATTCCCAACAACCCATCTACCAGCCTCCCAAACAGAACTCCAAGTGGCCTGAATAGCTCACCAGATCTCAGACAAAAAATTCTTTCCCTCAACTCTAGGGATCAGAGAGCTACCAACATTATTGATAATTGCTAAATATGCTTTAATCTCATACATGATTAAGGCAGTTATCAAGCATATGTGATACACTGAACCTTGTGATTATTTCTTTAATTATTCTCTTTTATTTGTTTTTACTCTTAGGTTTGTCTTTTGCGCATTCCAATACAATCAATTGATAAATACTTCTTCCAAACCTTAGTTTCTAAGTTCTAATAGCCCGAATATACAGTAGTTCTTTGGGGGACGACTTGAATGCAAGTCCTATTATTATTTCAAAACTTGGTTACACTTAACCAAAAGAATTATCCCTAAAAATTATACTTGGACCTCAACACCTTAACCCACAAAGCATTGGGCTTAATGATGAGGCCCCAACCTAACTTCATCACCATCGCCTTGTTGAAAAGATGGAGATCTTTAAATCTCATTCCGCCAAAGTCCTTGGACTTACAAATGTCCTTCCAAGGGACACTATCGAATTTATGAACCACATCTTCATCCCCCCAAAGAAAACAACACATCTTCTTTTCCAACTCCTTACAAATATGTATGGGCAGCAAAAGCGTTGCATCGTGTAAGTAGGGAGAGCTAATAGCACAACATAAATCAAAGTAGCTCTACTAGCAAAAGATAAGGAATGAGCCCTCCAACTACCAAGCCTCTTCTTGACATTATCCAGGATAAAGCAATAAAGGTCAATTTCAGAAAGTGAAGTAGAGGCATGCCCATATGCCTACCGAGGACAAAACTCAACTGAGTCCCAACTTGCTCACTCAAGGATTGGGCCCTGGAACCATGAACATTATGCAATACCAACATCTTAGACTTGTCCAAAGAAATCACCTCTCTAGACGCAGCACAGAAATCTTTCAAACAATGCATCATGACCTCAATTTGGGTAGTAGTTGCTTCCCAAAACAAGAGAACGTTGTTCACAAAGAACAAGTGGGAAATAGAGGGAACATTCCAAGCTAGAGAAATAGGAGTCCACCTACGAGCTTCCATCTCTCTACCAATCAGTTGTCCCAACTTTTCAACACAAAGAACAAAGAGGTATAGGGTAAAAGTTCTGAGTTTGCTCGCCGTTAAAAAGGATGCTCATAGTTGGGGTCGATACACATTGAAGAATAAGGTTGACAAAATCGTAAGAAAATCCCACATCCCCCGAAGTATCTTTGAGAAAAGCCCAACTAATTATGTCATAAGCCTTATCCAAACCTACCTTTGTGGTGACATAGTCAATCTTGCCTCGCATGGTTCGGCACAATAATGACATTATCAATACCTTGCCTACTCGAAATGAAACTGCACCGATATGATTAGGCCCAATAAGATGGTCCATGTGCTCCTTAAGACGAGTTACAATCATTTTAGTAATCACTTTGTAACTGACGTTACAAAGGATGATAGGGCGGACATTCTTCAATGACATCAGGTTCTCCACCTTAGAGATCAAGGAGATGAGAGTCCCATTAAGGCTTCGAATTTCCTCAGGATGGTTAAAGACCAAGCAAATCTGATCATGAAGAGAAAGCTCGACGATGTCCCAATTGGATTGGAAAAACAAAGTGTGTAGGTCGTTAGGGCCTAGCGCTTTCAAGGGCCCCATAGCAAAGGCAGACTCTTTCACCTGTTCAAGAGCAAAAGGTCTTTCCAGAATCCTAAACTAATCAAGGGATAAAACTGAAAAGTCACCCCTAAATGGCCAAGGTTGCACAAGGGTCTCCTTGAAGATGCTTTGGAAGTGAGATGTCATCATCGATTTTAGCTACCCCTTATCTGACAACCAATCCCCATTGCTACCCACAAGCGCTTCAATACGGTTGTGCTTCCATCAGGCTAGAGTAGACATGTGGAATAACCGCATATTGTGATCACCTAAGAAAATCCAATCCGCTTTAGCCTTGTGGATTAAAAAACATGATTTGGAGGAGAGACCCCACTAAAGGTGGCCAGCCAGATTTTTCGACAGATACTAGTCATCAACAAAAATGATAAAGATGATAGATACTCTACACCAAAATGAAGATAAACAATAGTATATGATAAAATATACTCCAGTAGTATTTATTATATTTCATCCTCATATATTTTACTAATTTTAACAATTTAATACCATTATATTGCATCCTTTTTTTCCAAGAATCTCAACCAAAGAGAGGCGTGAAACTTGCTTATCAACAACCCTAACTCACAACAATGTTGCAAAAACTTCAAAAACCCTTAAACCAAGAAGACCTAAGTTAGTGACGAGTACACAGATAAACCATCAATAGGAAGAAGTTCACCACCGAGAAAAAAATTGAGTCTTAATTTCAACATGATTTTATTCATATACATTAAAATACTAATTAATGCTACTTTCTTCAACTCATGATGAGATATCCCTTATGCAAATTTTAGTCATCTAGCTAAAGACGTACACCAAACACTAGCAGTGTAGCATGTCGAAAAGCCTTAAATTTTGAAACGAAATTACCAATATGCCCTTGATTTTAAATTTTGTTTCACAAAATACCCTTGGCTTGGCTTCTGCAGAAAACACATTCCTAGGCCCTAGCAGTAGCAGACCCACGCCGAGAGCTCGAGACCACGAGAAGTCGAGAACCAGAGGTGCAGAACCGCGCCTCCGCCAGTCACCATTGTCGGCCACCACCTCCGAGGCTCCTGCTCAGTCGCTCAACCTAAGACCGTAGCCATCGTCGTCCGTGGAGTTCGTGTGCCTCATCTGCAAGAGTTGGCGACGACACCTCACACAGTCACACCGGACCATCGTCTTTCGTCTTCACTGGCACGCCGGCACTGCTCGCAACGAACAACCTCCAGCCTCCTAGTCAGGCAAGTCTCCAATGGTTACCCATTACTGATTACCCAATACTCGTGAATCGTGCATCTTATATTTTGGAGTTATGTTAATTTCCCATTTATCAAAATAAAAAATTTCCATGTGAATGATGTGAGCACCAGAGGCGAACCTAGATTGGAGGCAGTGTTTTATTTGTCTCAATTTTGAGTGTTTTCCATTTTGGGGTTTTCTCTTTTGGATTTGCATAACTGCATTATTCTGGTGTTTGTGAGATTATTGTTTGTCTGTTTCATTTTCCATAATGCATTTGAAAGTGGGATTAGGAAAAGGTGTTTTGTTTTCAATTCTACATGGCGGAAAGATAATTGTTAAGTGTAAACAAGTTTGGCCACTAACTAAATCAGAAACAATATAAGATTTTTATAATTTGAATCCTTTCTTGTTAACCTGCTGAATTCTTATAAATTTTAATTAAACCATGAATAGATTGATTTTCAAAATTGTTAAGTGACTCAAGGTTTAGATTGATTTTCAACAATTAGTAACAGCCACATGTTATTTTTGCATCTTAGTCTTTATTCAGTCTATAATTTATAATATGTATTTTATATATGAATTCTTAGTTTGAGTCCTTATAATTAAACCAGAAATGATTGAGTAAGGAAAGGGATGGTGATATTGTGTTCTCTGCAGAATATCCATTGCTATTGTTGGAAAGTTGATAAGGATCTTTATTATTTTATAGGCATATCATGTTATGTTTATAGGAATAAAATCTTCTATATTTATTTGGAATTATTACATTCAGCCTATATAAATTGTGTAGTTGAGACACACCGTTTCAGCATTGTATGCCTCTGTTTCTCTCTTTCAATAGTTATTTTCTAGTTGTTTCTTGTGTGTTCTTCTGTGTTTGCACTGAATTCATTTTTGCATCATCCTTTCCTTTGCAGCTGCTGCATATCTGAAGTCCATTGATTTCCCACTGCCCGTGCTTCCGTTTCTACACCAATTATTTATCAGGTTTGCTAATTCCTTGCCCCTTTTTCACTTGTCATTCTCGCACATTTTCAGCAACCCTTTTTGCTTGATTGTGTTAGTTAGTTAGTGGAGTGGAAAATGAAGTTTGGTTTGGACTTTGTTGGAGGTTGGAGTTTGGACACACTTTGTTTATTGTTTGGTGGAAGCTTCATAACTTGTGCCAGCTAACCCCATTAAATTATTCTTTTGCTGAGAAGTCTTTTCTTTTTTCTTTTTGTGCTTTTCCTTCCTTCCCAATTATTTTATGAACTCTAACTCTTAACTGTGTGTGCTTCATTCCACTTTGGCCCTCACTGGAAAAGTAGTAGTAGGGGTACTTAAATGCCATTTGCCCTTTAGGTTGTTTGAGAGTAAAGATTGATTCTTTTTTATTGTTATTATTGTTTTTTTTTCAAATCTATTTGATTCTTTTTATGAAGGAATTTCAAAAAATAAGGCCTAGAAGGATGACATTATAATTATTTTTCTGAATATGTATTTGAACTTTTGAGTGTCTCCCTTGATTTATTTTCTGCATCCGCCACTGGATAGAGACATCATCCAACCCCACAATCACATAATTCCCTATAGCTAAAGTAACTTCAAAAGGATCAATCCATGTGGGTACCAACTAGTGATGCCCTTTACACGAATGATCGAGTTGGAGAGTTTTGCTGCTGCCAATTGTGAAAGAAAATATTGTGGTGGAAAATTAAGAAGAAGAAAAAACGTGAAAGTGAGTATAATATTTTCATATTTATTTCATTGTCAAAAATAGAACTGTACGTGTTCGGTTCTGATCATGCTGTTTCGTTCTTAAAATTATCTGATCGCGTACTTAATTAAATGCAGCATAAGGGACGTCATTAATGAGGCTTCAGAACCAGAAGAAATGAAGGATGAATCCAGAAGGCAAGTCATCAGTTTCACATATATAAAAGCCATTGACAACAATCATATATGTGCATTACTGAGGACCTTGGTTTTTCCAGTGAAAAAGTATAAGAACACGTCTTGTGATGTAAAACAACACAATCGATTGGGGTGGACTGAATGTTATTCAGTGCACTGAACAAGGAAAACGTGTGTATTTCATTTCCCATATAATATTATTTGTTTCCTACAATTAATCATTAGCGAGGATTGTGTATGTGGGTCCTTCAAGGATGGGGATGGGATCCATCAATTCACATTACGTGCATGCACGAGGGCTGGCCAAGTATATAGTAGCATTAATTCAGCTGCAATGGATTGGATCACAGCTTCCTGTTCTGTTCCTTTGGTGAATTATGATTCATTTTATTTAAAGCTAATTACTGACTTTATCTTAAGTGATTGTGAGATAAGGCAGAAGATTGTCAGTTTGTCACGTATATTAAAGAAATGGTTGACAGTTGGGAACTGTCTCTAAACGGCAGGTTGCATAATTGTGTTGAAGATATTTATCGACTAGTAAAAAATCAAAATAGTTTATACATAAAGTGTAAACAATTTTCACTTTATAAATTGATTTTGTTAAATTAAATTCGATTCAACTTAAACTCTAAGATATATAGTTAGGATGAAACTCAAAATTCTAAGAGTATATAATCAAAAGCTGAACTTTTGATTTGTTTAAGTTAGGATTCATTTTAAGAATATTTGAGGATGGATTTGTAAGCAATGCAAATATATAAGAAAGGGAAGAAGAAAAAGAAGAATATCTAAGAGATAAAGAGTTGGAACTCTATTCAACAATGCAAAACTCTGAATGTGCAAAGTGAAAAGAGGGGAATATAAAATCAACGAGTAACAAGACTAAATTACCTTAAGTGAAATAAAAAAAAAAAAAAAATTCATATTATTTAACAGGATTCATCGGGAGGTTTCAAAAGGAAGTCCAAAGAGGTTCATCTAGTAAATAAAAGAAAAAATAATTTTTTTTTATTCATAAGAATTAAAGAAGGTATTGAAAGATTTATAATAATTCATATACTAAAAAAGAAAAGAGACTGAGACTGGTTCTCTAATAAGAGTGTCACATTCTAATGAAAACATTTCCTTACGTTACAAATCTTTAATATAATAAATACTGAACAGAGTTACTATTTAACACAAAACTTGCTTAGACTATATATGGCAGTGACGCCATGGCTGACTTGCAAGTTCGGGGGACAATCAAGCAGAAGATGAAGGTAGCATAGCAGAGGCAAAGCAGAGAAACTCAACAGAATTATTTTCCTTTTCTGAATGAATTTTAATTTATTTTATTGTGTAACACATATTTTTTTTGCTGGTAAATGGATTATTAGACATTATATAAATATTCAAATGAAAAGTATTCTTATTATTATTAAAAGTGTGTGTATACAATGTTAGTAGCAATTATTTTATAATATATTTAAAAAATTATTAATACTTCATCATAAAATATTTTTTATATAAATAAAAGATAATAATATTAAAATTTTCTTGAGTAATATATTACTTAGAAAATAAATTAAAATTAAAATAATATGTATATCTGGGTGACTTTTTAAAATTTACCTATCATTTATTTAAAAATTTTGAGTTAATATGTGAAATTTCTTGCAGATTATAAATCTGCAAGAAAATTACTTGCAAATTTTAAAAAAAAATGTGTAGAAATTACTTAGAAATTTAGAAATTCATTAGAAGTTACCGTGAAATTTTCCATGCATTTAAAATCTGCAGGAATATTTCCTGAAGAACTTTCTATAGATTTTTCCACTAGAATATTTCCTGCATATATTTTTCATGAAAATTTTTAGAAACACCATTTTCCTACAAAAATCCTGCCAAAATTGATAAATTTTCTGGGAAAAAAACCTGTAGGAAATTTCCTATGAATTTCAAAACCTACAAAAAAAACTTATTATTTGTAAATATATTATTAGCTAATTAAGAATCAAAGTGTATAGGAAATTTCACAGAAAACTTATTTTCAGAGGAATTTTTTTTGTTTAAAATTCCAGAAAAGTCTAGATGTGATAAGAGAAATTTAGTAGTAAATAATGATTTGTTCTTACTTATATGTTTGGATCCCATAAATGGGACACGAATGAGCCTTCAGAACCAGAAGAAATAAAGGATGAATCCAGAAGGTAAGTCTTCGGTTTCACATAAAAGCCATTGACAACAATATAGTTTGTAGCTTTTGTTCAATCATACTTTTCGTTCGTGAACAATTAGAATTCGTGGTAGTTTGATTTTGTAATAATTTAATTAATCACAAGTTAATATATATATATATAATTTCATAATCTTTTTAAAAATCTCCTAAAAATTTCCAACATTTTGAATAGACGGATAATGCTATCAACCTTTATGTGACCCACCATGTCTCTTCCTGTATCTAGTTGAACAGAATTGAATATGTGATTAGCTGATAATAGTTTTTGAGACAAAAATATAACAAGCTAAGCATTCCTTATTTAGAGGTATGGTCATGCAAAAATGTTCATTTTTACAGAAGTTGAAATTTTTTGTCACGAGGAAATCATATTATAACCGAAAGTTAATAATTGTCTTCCCATAAACATACAAACTGGCTTCTTAACACTAATTATTTTATAAGGTAAAAGAAAATATACAAGATAAGGTAAATCCTTTTTTTTCGAAACAATATATCCTTTTGATATTTGACATTTTTTAATTATTCTTTTTTCATGTCCGAATTTCAATGTGAGTCTCGGAAGATGAGTAACATCATAATCAAAGATATATAATTGAACTAATTATAAGACGCACAGCTTAATAAAGAAACTACATCATATATATTAATTAAAAAATAAAAAGGAAGAAGAAGAAAACACTGCATCCTTGTCACCATTAATTACATTGCATATATCTAAAGCAAACCAGTAGGCATATATGCCAGCTTAATTGACTTAAGTCAATTTGTTTAATATGTTTTAAATTGAGAAAGAACTGATAGACAAGATAAGGTAAATCAAATGAATTGCAATAACTCAAGTCAAGATGTTTTGGTGGTGTTGAATATATAAAACTTCTAGTGGATTGCGTTTTTCTAAGTTCTATTTTTAAATGATTAGAGAAATCTAGATTACGTAACAAGAAACTCAGTATCTCACCTAGGGAAAAAACTTGTGTCACCCTATAAAGCACTAATGTTTATGCAACTGCAAAAACTTTTCCATATAAATTATATTCACCAACAAAATATAAGGCTTCAATTATTGATTAGCACCAACAAATTCATAAACAGAATAAAGTACTCTCATTTTTCTTTCAGGAAACAACATAATGATAATAATAATAAGCTTAGAAAAATAACTGAATCACATAAGATATATATATATATATATATATATATATATATATATATATAACCCTAATTACATCTGCATCAAATCTTGGAAAATCTTCATGACAGGAGCAGGCAAACCAAGAAGCACATTTATGTTTCTCCTCTCTTGGCCATGAGAGAGGAACAGAATCACTTCCTTCTCTGGCAGTGACACTGGCCCTGACAGAACAGGTTCACCCCATCCAAAATCAGTGGTGTGAAAGGAAAGCCTAGACCAAGTTGTGATGAGAAGGGTGCAAGCAAGAGAAGGCCTTGTTCTTGTCACCTCAAAGTAATCAATAGCTGATCTCATGTAACTGTCTGTGACCATCCTGATTGCATCTTGAATGAGCCTCACACCAAATGAGAAAGGCTTTTCTGTTAGCTCACCAGCTTGGCATACAGAATTTGTTAGCACAATTCCATTCCCAAAGTACCCTTTTGGGAGAAGGGGGTTGAACTTGGTCCTCCCATCAACAGCAAAAAGAAGCTTTGTTTGTTGGTCAGGCAGCATCTTCAGTGCCTTGGTTCTTGCTATCCACACAAATGCTGAGAGGACTTCAAATGTTGTGCATTTCTCAAGTGCTCCATCTTCCATGGCTTTCATCTTCAGCTGCTTTAGCCTCTCAGGTTCAAAGCAGAAGGACCTGTAGACCATCTCATCTTCATATAAGCTATTTGTGTTGGACTTGTCTTCAATGTCAGCAAATTCTTGGTGCAGGTGCTCTATCCTTGGAGGGTTTCTTGCCTTTAGTATGCTTCTGTCTATCACTGGGGGGATTGAGAGTGGCAAGTCTCTGGCTGCTTCTCCCCAAGAGTTCACAAATTCCATTGCACCAATGCCATCAAACATGCAGTGGTTCATGCACAGCCCAAGAGCAAAGCCTCCACATTTGAACGTGGTCACCTGGAATATAGAGTTGACACTTTCTTTCAAAACTGCAATACTCACTCTATTCAAAGTGAGGGACCATCTCTTTAATCATTTTCAGTCTTGTAGTTTAGAAAGGAATTGATTGTTTATCACAAGTATAGGGAAAAGGATAAGTGATTAAGAGATGCTGTGATGTTATAGTACTGATAAAGAAATGGATTATTATTATTATTATTATTTTCATACATTAATCTTCTTTTTCATCTCACTTCTACCTCATTTTTGTTTTTGGCTTTCTCTTCATTTTTCATCACATCATTTATTACATTATTATTTTCTCTCTTCCCTGTGCAAAAAAAAAAAAAAAAAAAAAATTCTTTCTTCTGTTGTTTTTTCCTCTCTATCTCTCTTTTCCTTATACCTATACAAAATAATAAGGGTAACATTTTCCCTCCAGAAATAGTAACTCAAGTACTTGCAAAATAAGCTGGCTATTCTTAGCATGAAAAGATAAAGTTGTACTGTTTTGATAAACATTCACAAACCAAAACCAATTTTCGTTAGGGGAATACTAGCACCCTTTTTTTTATCAATAGCACTCCTTTAGTTTACCCCAAAAAATGCATTGTTGCTAACCGTTTAAGAGACATTCAAAATAACTGCCACATAAAAATTCCTACAAAGAGCTTGATAAATGCTAGATGACATATCATTAGTCCAGTCTCTACATTTGTGAACTTAAGTATTTGCTTATAAACAACTCAGGGTTATGGATCACAAAACAAACTAACTCCTTTGGGACTTTAAAAACAAGATACAAAAAGTCATAAAACTTGCCTGAGCAACCAAAGGAGGCATCTGAAGAATGTGTTTTGCTCCAGGAATGTCATAAACAAGCTTACCAAGAGTCCCAGGGTCTGGCTTTGTGATGTCACCAATCTCTTCCATTGAACAGTTTGCTTCAGCCTCCACAAACAAGGCACCCTCCCCTGTGCAGTCCACTATGAGTTTACCCTCTGAGCTTATTTTAAGCCTCCCAGCAAGAGGGTAATAATAGACAAGAACCTTCTTCAATGCATTCTTGATCACTTCCCCAGCCTTCTCATTCCCCCTCTCAGCAGTTTTGAAGCAATAAGCGGTTCTCACAATTACTGCAATGTTCTGGTCAAGGTTAGATAGGAAATACAAACCCTTCTTTGTTTCTTCAGCAGGAGGAACTAGAGTTGGTTCACTTAGCTTCACACTAAGTTGGAAACCGTTTTCATTAGCCATTTCCATCTCAAGCTACTTAGTAAAATTAACCTGTACCACAAAAAAAGAACAATAGAAACATCAAAAATGTGTTTAAGTGAATGGAAACAAAAGCATTCTAGAGGGAGTATGATAAATGGTCAAAGTTCAAGGCTAGAACATGCAATGTTGTTGGAAACATCATTAGGAACACATGTTATGTTGTGTTGTGTTTCTCATATATACCTGGGGTGTCCCTCACACAATATGATAAGGGTCTGAGTTTCTTTAAGAGAAAATTTTAAGGTATATAAGTATGATATGGATGGAGTCCTTAGGATGTTTCAAAACATAGCAAAGGAAGAAAATAAATATATTGTGAAGGGGAGAGGTAGTTGTTCATAGACAACGGTGCAAGCTACTAAAAATACGTGGTATCTTTAATTAAGACTTGATTGTTATTTTTTTTTCTTTCCTTTTTTGTACACTATTGACTGTGTATGGGTGAGGGTAGGCCACTAGTAAAGAGACCAAAGACAAAAGGAACCAAATTCAGAAGATGAAAGGAGATGGGCTTGTTTGGTGTGGTTGGTATCCAACATTTGCTAACCAAATATTTTGTTTAATAGTCGTTGCTTTCCCACATCATTATTTTTGGCAGTGCACTTAAAAGTGGCATAATCGGGTTTCAGTACCATGGTTTTAGTGCGTGTTCAAAGACATGTTAGATCATTTAAAAATGCATTAAATTATCAATTAATGTGATTTAAGATAATTTTTTATATAATAATATATAATTTCACGTTGAAATAGTTTTGGGTTAAAAAAATTATTTTAAGCTTAAACAACTTTGTATAACTTTTGAATTAAATAAAAGTTCACAAAAAAATATTAATAAAAATTTTACTAACCCTGCTTTGAAAATAAAAAAAAAATAGTTAAATATAAATCACTTCATTTCAAAGTTAATGATGCTCATCCAAAAACACCCTAATTTTAAAATTCTTCCTTAAGTGTTCTATAAATAATCTTTCTAATTATGGGTTAAAGTTCTCTCCCGCCTACAAATACTGTGTCTTTATCTTTTCACGAGTTTTTCGGTAACTGAAGAGGATTTCCACTCTTTTATTATTTAGTGCATATATGTTTTGATAATAAATTATGAGAAAAATGTGTTTTCACTACCTGTGCTTTTAAATTTTATTTAAATTTAATCTTAATTCTTATATTTTTAAATTGATAAAATTGGTCCTTAAACTATATATAAAATAAAAAAATAAAAAAAAATTGCCCATCTCGCTAACTTCGTCAATGATCAAATATATATGGTAAATGATGGGTTGATGTTGGTCAACTGTGACAGTTTAGAATACATTTTGTGACGGCTTGTTACCGTCACAAACTAAAATTTCATCATTTAAGCCCTCTCAAACTTTGAACCAACCCCAAAATCAATTATTCAAGCACCAACAAGAACCTATTTGAATCCAAATAGTACAACACCAACCAAAACACATTTTGAAAAGGAAAAAAAAAATTCAAACAAAAATCAAAACCCATTTGCAAATTAAAACACTTTGGAGATTTCACAAGCTGCAATCCAACCTCAAACACATAGAGCAATCGTTCTACAAACACAATGAGAATTACGAGCAGAAACAAACGCCAGTTATCCCTTTATTTCATCTCCTTTCTCTATTGCCTCCCTCTTGTGTCCAACACCACTTCTGATTCGATCCTCAACTCCACCTTGACCCATTCCCCATCAATTCCACCTTCTTTACTATCCTCCCTCACCAAATTCACATCCACTCTCACGATCACTCATCCCCGTCTCTTAACCCTACGATAAGTGTTGAGAATTAAAATCGCAATGTGAATTGAGTTTGCGTTTGTTTCTCCTCCACTGTTCCAAATATGACAAGAACAACATAAAGAAGGCCCCAAACCTGTTGGTTCTCTTTCTCGAATGTCCAAGCCTTTTAAATCTCCCCCTCCCTCTTTCATCTGATTTTTTTCAAATTAATATGCTTCTTCAATTGGTTCTAACATCCTCTAATCTTGGAAATCTAGGTTTTTCGTTAACATTACACATTTCTCAAATTGGTTCCTCGATTTGTTGCTTCTCCTTTGTTAAAATTAATTCACATCACTCACAATTGGTTCCAAGAGGATTTAAACCTTGAATTTGATTTGGTGATTAGGATATGACTCTTCATGTTTTTGGGGAGTTGAATTTGGGGTTGGTTAAGGTTAGAGCATCTCCAATGCAAGAAACCCATTTGGGTTTCTTAAGCAATTTTTTGTGGTCCCTGCAGTACTTTTTGTGGTCCCCACGGTGCCATGTCACAGTTAAGCAACTCACTCAATATTTTGCTCCAATGCAAGAAATCACAAGGAACTCAAACAAATCCACATATTTATATTTTTTTTAATAAAACTTAACATTTTTTCAATATTCATAAATATAAATTAAAATAAATAAAATAAAATGCGTAACGATATAAAA
>PYAF01005501.1:81656-125895 GCA_007407185.1 Glycine tomentella
TTCCCTCTTTTTTTTATGGGCAGTTGATGTAGAGAATAATATTTTATTCGGAAGTTTCGGTTCCTTATATAAGGAACGCGCTCCATTTTGTAAGAAACCGTTCCGCCACGTCACTCTGCTCCAATGGGGACGAAATCTCAAGATACGGTTTCTTAACCTAAGAAACGCAGTAAGCATCTCCCATTGGAGTTGCTCTTAGTAATGTGGTCTTTTGAGGGTTTCTAAGTATTTTAATTTTTAGATTAAAATATATTTGGGTTGATGTTTCAATATTGTTTAGATTTAAATAGATTGTTGTTGGTGTTTGAATAATTTATTTTGGGAGTGATTAAAATTTTAGCTTTTTACAGTTAAAAATTACTACAAAATATTAATTTAAATCAATATACAAATTTAATTTTAAAAGTTTTAAATAGTCACAAAATATATTATAAATCATCACAAATTTAAATATATATATATATATATATATATAGGAATTAAGACTAAATTTAACTTAAAAAAAGGACCAAAAATATATTTTCCTCATAAATTATTCTAAATGCTAAAAGAACCACTTTAATAATACACAGTCTTATTATTTTTATTAAATACTTCTCAATATATAAAAAGCATATTAAAATAATTTAAAGCTATTTTTTATAGCAAATATTTTTTTAAGTTCTTAGCATATTTAATACTTCACTTTTATATAATGTTTTTCTTTTATATACTTCACTTATGCCCAACGCATTTGTTCACACATGCCTAATATCAACCAATCATTCACACAAATAAAATCTTTATATGACTTTTGGAACACTATCTCTGTGTCGGAATAAGCAAAACGCATATAATATTTCTCATTCACACCAATGTTTTTTTCTACAGTCAATGTATTTTATTAAATACTTTTAATTATTTGATAAAAAATAGATTAAAAATTTCTTTATTTCTTAAGTACTTAGTGCATCGAATACTTTACTTTTTTATTTTGCCTTTTAAATTATCCCCTAATGCATTTGTTAAATCTGCCTAATATCAATCAATCAGTGTGTACCCAAAAAAAAAAAATCAACCATTCAAACCAATAAAATCTGTATGACTTTCGGAACATTTTCCATTCGTCAAAGGCAAGCAAGATGCTTATATTATTCAGTGTTTGCTTTTGCATTTGAAAAGTCTTAAATCATTATATATTATTTAGATAAAGTGTATGTTTGAAAATAGATCATAGGTGTAATTTTTTACATAGAATTGAACGCTATTAATTCTAATTTTTACTCTCTTTTTTTTTAGAGAATTCTAATTTTAACTTAAAGACTTGCTTCTTTTAACTTTTAGTTAAATCATACTCATAATTTGACAATCATAAAGGAAAAATTGAACCCGTACACCCTTTGTCAGTTTTCCTTTTTTAAAAAAAACTGAACACACTATCCACGTTAATTACGAAAATGGACAGATTTTAAAAAAAAAATTACCATAATATGTATTTTTTAAAATTACAAAAATGGATAAATCGTAATTTGATATGCGATTTCACAATAAAGAAATCTAATATCAAAATATAATTTTACTTTTCATTTGTTTAAAATATTTTTTTCTCTAAGAACTGAAATTGAATGTTAAAATATGATTTCAATTTTTTTTCTTTTTTTCTAATAAAATCGTATGGTAGTGTAAGATTTCTATATATTTTTATCTTTTTAAAAAAATTGAAATTGTATTATAATGTACGATTTCAATTATATTTTATTAAATGGTTTATTTTTAAGTTAAAATTTATGATTTTTTAAATTTTTAAAAAATAAAATGATATATGGACAAAATTTATAAGTTGAATAATATATAATAATTAATTATGCTTGAAAGATTAAATATTACAAAATATTCAACATAATTCATTGTCTATATGGACAATTACCACGATAATCTTCATTTCGATACACTGAACATTTCTTCAGCCTATTTGAAATTGGTTCATCGATTTCATTATGTATGCGACTAGTAGTTGACATGCCTAATTGAAATCATCGCATGTATATTGAGACCAGAATATTGGACCCATATATTAAGACCAGTAATCCTTATTCCCAAGGGAGTGGAACTGAAGTTCATAAAACTCGTATATATTTTGTAACTTGTATACGCGATCAACAAACAAGTCGATATATAGGTGGCAAAAAGAGCAAACTACAATAACATTGTATTCAAATACACGATTTCTTAAATAATTAAAAAAAACCATGTTGAAATTGTATCTACATATACGATTTCAACTTTTAATAATAAAACAAATAAAAAAACTGAAATTGTATGTGTATATACTATTTTAGTATAACAATTTTCTATAAAAAAGAACACGATTTCTTCATAGTGAAATTGTATTTTTAAGCACAATTTATCCATTTTCATAATTTTTAAAAAGTATACCATTATGGTAATTAACAAAAAAATACTCCATTATAACGTAAGAGTTCACTATCCGATATCCGATAATTTATTAAAGATAGAGACACCCCTTGTCAGTTTTCCTTTTACTGCCGGGAATTGATAGAAACTGATCCTTTGGATCCCATTTTCAAATAGTAATGCTCTCTACAACAAAAGAATCCTAATTTTAGGTTAATTGATCAAGCTTCGTTCCTAGCCTTGTGTCCATAATTTTAAAAATGATAATGAAACAATACTAGAACGAGAACATCAACATGTATTAGAAAGTCTACAAAAGTTGGAGGGGGCGTTGGAGACTTTTGTGACATTCCAAGTTGTTTTCACTTTTCATTGTCCAAGTAACATGGATATTATCTCATAAGATACTTGGTTTGGTGACATTGATCGTGCTTCTTAGAAAAGTTCCGGTAACCAAAAATGAAATTTCATTGAGCAAAAACTGTTAAAATTGTGGACCTGACCTTGCTTTTCTTGGGTACTGAAAAATCCAGAAGACTTTGACCCTATTAGATAAATATATATTAACGAACACAAGCATATCTGCTTGCTAGCACGAAGTTGACATGCATCGCAAGGAAGGCCTAGACAACGACCCAGAAATAAATTATGATGTAGAAATCACAAAGTTCACAACATAAATAAATTTGCGTGTTAAATTAGTCAACTACATGACAGATTAATCATTTATTAACTAAGTCTCCAAATTTGTCGATTTAATTTCCAATTTTGTGATAATAAATTGCAATTTCAATTTCAATTTTTTTTCAAGGTCGCATTAATCTATTTTTTCATGGAATTGACAAACTTAGGGTACATTAGGAGTAATTGCAAGTTTTTAGTTTTTTATTTGTAAATATACTATTCAAAACAAAATGTGTTTATCTAAAATGAAACTAAATTGATGTTAACCTGATTTTGAAATAATTATTATTTGAAAAAAGTTATTTTATATTTTATTTTTAGTTGTAAAAATAACTTATTCAACTCTCATCATTTTGTAAAGACTGAATTACCACTATCCAATTGTCTCATTCCAACCCATAACTCCTATTTAATCAAAATTACCATAACCACCACTATTCGTCCCAACCCATAACTCCTATTTAATCAAAATTATCATAACCATCGATATTCAACTTATTCTACTATTTAATCAGTCAATGTTAACATCATTACCACCATTGATTATTGTCATTATCATCATCATCATAATTACCATAACCATCTATCATCACCATCATTACTATTGTCATTACCAGTAAACCACCATCTCACCATGATTGTCACCATCATTACCACCATTGTTAAAATTGTAAATACAGCCATCATCCCTACCATCATTGACTATGACCGCTATAACTTACATAACTGCCATCATTGACTATGACCACTATAACTTACATAACTGCCGCCTCCATTTCCACTATTTCGCTCTCACCCACCATTACTACCAATCGACCACAAACACCACTAAACAAAGTCAAATAAAATATTGAGTAATTTATATAATTTGCATTTAAAATTTAGAATTAAAATTTGAAAAATGAAAATCACAAATTTAAAAGTAAAATCATGAAACTAAGAATTTAAGGACAAAATTACCACAGATTGACCCTTGGACAAAATTATATGTTGACTAAAATATAGACATAGATGTGAACGTATTCGTAACACAATTGCACACAAAGCTCCAACATTTTCCACAGCTAGAATATATAATCCATTAGTTGGCTATTGCCGACTTATATGTGTAAAATATTCCTTAATACAAGCTCTCTCGATAGAGTAAAACGAACATGGAACAGCTACAAAAATTTACAATTTATTCTTTATTCAACATTATGCCCACATAGTTGCCACAATTCTTGTTACAAAAACAAGATACAAGAATTCTCTTGTCGTACCTATCACGAAAACTTAAGTGTGTACACAATCACAACTAGCCTCCAGTAGCCATAGGGACAGCTATACAAGGCTAGTCGCAATTAATGCAAGCTATTTTAGGAGGAGGCAGTTTTAACAGCTTTGAATATTCATCACTCAGCCTCTGGTGCGCTTTTGCTTCCCAAAATTGATATCCCATTTTCAGAGCGATCACGGACCTCAAAGTCATGCCTGGCCACACCTGCTTAGACAAGCAATTCCTTCTTCTAGATAATCTTCCTTGTTAATCCAAAACTCTGGTGCATCCTGGGTTTTAAAATATGCCAAAGCTTTCACGTCTACATTAAGCATATGAAAATTGAAAAGAGAACAACCAAAAAATTAACAGCTAACCCAAACCTTCATTATTCCTGCAAGCACAGCACCTCCAAGGTATACCATGTGCTTCCTACGTGGTGGATCCTCTATTCTTAGTCGCAATTTCTGATCACCACCAGAACAGAAAAGATGAGAATAAGGGAACAATGAGTTGGCCTAATTCATGATTACAAACTCTCACACATCAAACATAGTGTTTCTCTTTCTCCTTTAAAGCACCATTTATTTCCTTATGGTTGTCTGTTGCTATCATTTTTGGAGGAAGTACCAAAAAGAAAAGAGATAGATCCATAAACGGAGGGACTAAACAAAAGCTTCAGATTTAATTCGTTTTAATTTTCTTGTGACATCACATTGGGACGGAGGATATTTTGCTACAATCAAAATTCAAAATCATGAGATGGAAATCTCACAATTAAAGGCATGGTACATAATTTGCGGCCACAAAACCAGATTTAATTCAAGAGCACCAACCTTTTCCTTCCTTTCAGTATATATCTGCAGATTTAACTCAACCAAAAACACAATTCTCTCTTGAGGTATGCTATAGCTTGTCCCGATAAGTAACTCTATTAGCTAATATGTATTATTAAATAATAAATAAGTACAGGATAAACTTGGTGGTTGTTTCTAAACTAACAAGCAACATCAAGCAAGCTTAAATTACAGAATAAATGTGTCTTCAATAATCCACATGCTACATAGGATACACATGCAGAAGCAAAATGAAAAGAAAAAACCTAAGCTTACCTTCAATCCATCTCTGTTACCCTTCAGGACAACATCAAGATAACGATCAAGTATTTCTTTTTCCAATCTGAAAAAAGGGGACAGAGGAAGAATATAGATTTACCAACTTTAACTTGGAAACACAAAGAAAGGGGGGGAAGTATTTTTAGAAAACCAGACTGCATGCCCACCAGATAAAAGGAGGAAAAGAATTAAAAAAGGACATCCGAAAAAGTTTATTTAAATCTTGATATTCAAAACAATCTAGAATCCAGAAATATATTAATGCGTAACAAAATGACTAGATCTTTAAATTGGAATACTTAGGTAAGTATCCTAGTTTGTAATATGTCCAGTTTACAACTGCATTGAAAAGTTTATCAATTTAACTATTAAAAAAAAAAAAAAAAGGAATCCGCAATTTTTAATTCTCAAAATATCAATAGAGTTCTAATAGGTACTTTCAGCCAAAGAAAAATGTGTGAGGAGGTACTGTAAACATTCTGAAAAATGGACAATAGGCAATCACAAATATGTAGCCATACAGATATGACATTAACTGTCACTATAAATTAACATTGACATGGATTTAGCAGAAAAACATACTAAAGGATTGAGATTAGTGTCATGTGATACATGTGTGGACATATATAAGATGATAATAATAATAATAACCAAAAAGTTCAGCAACACCAAAGATTAAGGACAATTAGAGCCAAGGCAAAGGAGAAATAACAACCTACCGGCTTGGTAATCCAGGATACATGGTGCTCCCTCCACTTAAAACTATGTGTTGATATAGCTGCAAGACAAAACTTCACAACATAAATAAATTGCATGACATTTTCAAAATACAATGACAGAGGCAGGAGTGCTCTGTGCAGATTATAGAAAGCGCAAGACCCTCTGGAGCTGTAGTGGTTCTATCATCAACATCAACAGCAGCTTTAACCCAAGTTAATTGGGGTTGGTGGTAGATGAACCCACTGATAGATCGGAAATAAGACAAAGAAAGAGAAAGAGAGAGGGGAAGAAAAAAAGTAGAAATAAGACAAAAGAGAGCGGGGGAAAAGCTAAAATAAAAGAGGGGTGAAAGAAAGAGGGAAAAAATGAAGGGGAAGAGAACAAAAACAAGGGAACGACTGGAACATAGAACTACTAATGGGTTTAACCCTCCACCAAACTTATAGTTTTTCTCCACTCCGTCCTAAGACATATCGTTCGCCAATCTATATCTCACTCCATTAGGTCTTGTCTAACTATCTTTTCCAGGTAAGTTTCGGTCGACCTCTACCTTTTTTTGTGTCGAGCTCTTGGTAACACACTTTTGTTCTTACGGGAGCATTCAGCGGACGTCTCATAACGTATCCAAACCACCTCAATCTATGCTCCCTCATCTTTTCACATATCGGTACCACTAATACCTTTCGTCGAATATCATCATTTCTTATCTTATCCATCTTCGTATAACCACACATTCACCTTAACATCCTCATTTCTGCTACCCCTATTTTATGCTCATGTTGCCTATGTGCTGGCCAACATTCCACTCCATATAACATTGTTGGTCTTATAGTTGTTCTATAGAATTTTCCTTTTAGCTTAAGGAGAATTTTTCGGTCACACAAAAACCCCGATGCACTCCACCATTTCATCCACCCTGCAGTGGTTCTATCATAATAAAGGAATATTTTTATGATAGTTATACTGGACAGACGGCAAATGAATATGCAATTTGTTTGGCAGGGAATGACAGAAGACTGAAGGAAATTCATGTAAGGCAGGGATAGTGACTGAAATGAAGTCATAACAAGGTAGTCATACTAGAAGGTTAGGTTGGATCATCTCCTTCCAAAAAAGAGCTAATGTTTGTTTGGTAGTTTCGTTTGACACTGCTTTACACCCAAAAAAATGTTATGTCTGAATAAAATTAGGAGGTGGAAGTCTTTCTTCCTTTTTCGACAATGAAGACTAAACTCATGAGTAATTCACTAACAATCACATGGAAACTCCAAATTCAATAAGAAAGTGCAAAGGACTCTTAAAAATTATCTAATTTAAGACACATGCAAATGGAGGTATGTGACACGTTTATACTAGGAAAAAAGAATACGCTGAATAGGAGGGAGCTAAATGGAGGTGATGGACCACATGCGTATAAGAGGCAAGAGGAATTGGAGAAAATGATCACTACAGAGAACATGCCAATGGAGTTCATTAGAAGAGAGAAGGAAAGCTGTAACAACCTGGACAGCTATACTGAATTGCATTGAGGTAATGATAGCATGTCGAAATTGAATCCTAAGCACATAACTGAGGTGCCTTATCAGGAATTATTATTGGGGAGCAAGTCTACATCCCGAGTGGAGAAGGTATTATGTTGTGATACCAGAATTGGGTGACAAAAATATGGATGGGGGTACGGGAGGAAAGAGAGGGCAGGCAAATATTGAGCAAGGAAAGCATTGGATGGCTGCAGCATTCTGTTGTTTTGCAGAATCTGCATTGTCATTTACGGTTATCTTCAGCTTTTAATAGAGCTACCTCAGCTCATAAGGAACATGATCTCCATTTTTCTCATTCTAATTTTGCAGAATTTAAAATAGAAGAAAAATATCTTTCCAATTACCAAAGAAGAAAAGTATGGTCTCCCTTGTCAAAGAAGAAGAAAAATATTTTTCCAATAAAAATTAGGAGGAAATGAACTCAAATTAGAGGTGGTTCATCTAGTATTGGTCATAGGTTTCATCTCAGAAATGGTAGCCTTAATATTATTTCACTTTCATTGTTAAATTTCAATATATGGAAGTTAGTCTAATCATTTCAAGTCTAAATTGATATTACTTTTTCTCTTTTTACCTAAGAAAAATATTTCCAGGAATATAAATTTCAAATATCATACCATCATCCGGTTGTCAATATCCATTTCCTGAATGCAGCGAAAAACCATGTCAGCCATTCCATCACCTTCTACATCTATAAGTTCCTGTGAGAAGAGGAAAAAGCCATGCAATCATAAGGCAGCAAATTACACTCAGAGTTTCTAGTCTGAGAGAGAGAGAGAGAGAAAGGAGAAATGAAGAAGTAAAATATCATTTACTAACCCAAGTAACTTCAGATATACAAAGAGTAAATATAGAGAATTCTGTTAGAGTCTAACAGAATTGACTAACTAACTAACTACTAACAAACTTCGACTAGAAGCTAGATGAGACTGCAGTTGAATAACTGCAGCTCCTTATAATACTCTAATACCCCCCCTCAAACTCAATGGGTTTGAGTCTTTGAAGGAGGCTCAAGGACATGAGTTTGGATCTCAAGAAAAGAAATCTGGTTGGAGATAGAGCTTTTGTCAAGGCATCTGCCCATTGATCAATGGCAGGAATGTGATAGACTTGCAGTTTCTTAGCTAGAACTTTCTACCGAACAAAGAAAATATCAATCTCCATGTGCTTTGTCCTGGAGTGAAGAACAGGGTTATGAGTGATGGCAACAGCACTTTGATTATCACAGAAGATTGCTGGAGTAGTGAAAGGAACAGAGTTCAGTCAGTAGAGTTTGAATCCCCACTACTTCAGCTGTAGCTTGAGCTAGGCTTCGATACTTCAGTACTTGATCTTGCAACAATCTATTGCTTCTTAGACCACCAAGATATAAGGTTAGGACCAAAATAAATAGCAGCTCCTGAAGTAGATCTGCGATCATCAGGGTCAGAAGCCCAATCTGCATCACATAGGGCCTTAATAGGAATGGGAACTCCTGGAGTAGAAGCTTTGAGAAGTAGGCCTTGGTGTAAAGAACCTTTTATTTACCTGAGAATTCTTTTCACTGCTTTCCAGTGAGTTTCAAGAGGATTGGCCATGAATTGACAGACTTTGTTTACAGCAAAACTTAGCTCAGGTCTGGTTATAGTGGAGTATTGGAGAGCTCCAACTACTGAGCTTCAAGAGGATCAGAGAAGAGGTCTGCTCCTGTTTTAGTGAGCTTGCATCCAGAAACCATTGGGGAAGCAATAGGTTGGACCTCAGCCATTTTAGTTTTCTGTAGAAGATCTCTTATATATTTGCTTTGAGTTAGAAGAATAGAGCCATCAGTTAGGGTCTTGACTTCAATTCCCAAAAAATAATCCAGCTTCCCAAGTTGTTTAAGGGAAAAATTAGAGTGAAGTTTGACAGTAAATTGCTGGACTAAGTTGACAGAACTGCCAGTGATTATAATATCATCAACATACACCAAAAGATAAATGATGAGAGGTATCTTTGAAAACCAAGAAAGATGGGTCACACTCTCTTGCAGAAAAACCAAGATGCAAGAGTGTAGATTTTAATCTATCAAACCACTGTCTTGGTGCTTGCTTAAGCCCATATAGAGCCTTATTCAATTTACCAACAAGAGAGGTATTGGGGTTTTCAAATCCAGGGGGTTGCTGCATATAGATGGTTTCCTCTAGAAAACCATTTCAGAAGGCATTGTTAACATAAGTTGAAAGAGTTCCCACTTATTGGTTAGAGCCAAGGTTAGAATCAACCTTACTGTAACAGGTTTGATGACGGGAAAAAGTTTCATTGAAATCAGAACCAGCCACTTGATGAAATCCTTACTAGTCTAGCTTTGTTTCTATTGACAGTCCCATCTGCATTTTCTTTTACTCTGGAACACCCATTTGCAACCACTGCTTTCCTATTGGATGGAAGGGAAACCAAATCCCAGGTCTTGTTATTCATCAGTGCCTCATATTCTTGCTTCATTGCAGTAAACCATTTTGAATCAGCCAAGGCTTGCTCTACAGACTTGGGTTCACAGTGAGCAAGTAACAGAGTTGGATTAAGACTTGGTAAATGAATTCCAGACTTTGATCTGGTCTGCATAGGATGAAAATTAACTGCAGGAACATTCTCCAATGCTACACTGTGTGATGCTTCAGAGGGAGACAAAGCTGATGACTGAGGAGAATTTTCTTGCACAAAAGTGGATGCGGCTTCCAAGATAGGACTAGGAGCCTCAGGTTCAATAGTAGGACTAGAATCAGCACTGATAGGAGGACTAGAATTGGAATTTGAATCAGCTGTGAGATCAACAGAAGTAGTAGCAGCAATAGAATTGCTAGAGGGGGATAGAGAAGAAATGGGTTGAGGGAATTAAAGTGGGGTTAATAGGGGATGATTCAGACTTAGAGGAAGACAAAAACAGATCTGAATAAGGAAATTTGACTTCATTGAAAACATCCTTGGAGATGAAAAGTTTGCCAGTAGGAGAAAGACACTTGTAACCCTTATGAGATGTGGAATACCACAGAAAAACACACTCATGAGACCTAAATTCAAGTTTGTGATGATTGTAAGGTCTAAGGAAGGGGAAGCAAGAGCAACCAAAGGCTTTAAGGAAGTTATAATCTGGACTTTTGTTGAATAAAACAGTATAGGGAACATTAAAATTCAGAGAGGTGGTAGGTAATCTATTAATCAAATATACTGCTGTAGTGAAAGCAAAATCCCAGAACTTGAGGTAGGGAGGCTTGTTTAAGAAGAGTGAGTCATTCCACAATATGTCTGTGTTTCCTCTCCACTACACCATTTTGGTGATGAGTGTGACAACAGATCAATCTATGAGTGATACCCTGGCTTGCTAAAAAATTGGTTAGAGGTCTGAACCCCCCTCCCCAGTCTGTTTGAACACTTTTAATTTTGGAATCAAACTGAAGTTCAGCCATTAACTTGAACTGTTGGAAAACAGTGAAGGTTTCTGATTTATTTTTAAGCAAATAAATCCATGTGAACCTAGAATAGGCATCAAAAAAGGTTATGTAATAGTAAAAACCATTTTTGGAAGGAATGTGTGCAGGACCCCATGGATCACTAAATATTAATTCCAAAGGTTGATTATAAACTGTTTCAGACAAGGAGGCAGGTAATCTGTGAGATTTACCAACACAGCAAGCAGTACAAAATTAAAAGACATTTTTATTAGAGATTGGTATCTTACAATGATTAAGAACAAGTCTCAAAACATTAGAACTAGGGTGGCCCAATCTAAGGTGCCAAAGAGTTTGAGAGCCTGTGCTAGTACATGCACGTGCAACAGAAGTAGTTTTTACATCAGAATTGAGATTTTTTACATCAAAAACAGATATTGGTTACAGAAATTGAAACATAGCAAGAAGCTGAACTGGCAGCAATTGAGCCTTGGAGATGAAGGTTTGGGAAGACATATAAATCATTGAAGCAAGATCTCATTGGCTCCCTATGATTTCACAAGACAACGATTAGGATGAAATTCAAAATATACATCATTATCTAGAGCAAATTTACTGACACTGATTAGATTTTTTGTTATAGTAGGCACATGAAGAAGCTGATTCAAGGATAGAGACACTTTTGAATTAATAGGAGAAATGAAAGTGGAAGAACCAGTGGAATGAATAGGCAAACCTTGTCCATTACCAATATAAATTTGGTCTGGACCTTCAAAGGGACTGAGTTGCTGTATATTCTGTGATTCCCGTCACATGAAATGAGGCACCTGAATCTGGTATCCAAGTTGTAGGGGTACCAGTCTGAAAGTTAGAATTAAAGTTTGCAATCATTGCACTTGGAGGCTGTTGATTCTGATTGTTTTGCATTGATCTGTTCTGATTGGTACCTTGACTCCATGAATTTGATGATCTGAACCCATTCTTCTGTCCATAGTTATTTTGACCAGATCCATAGTTATTTTGACCAGAACCATTTCCTTGACTAGAATACTGATTTTGACTAAAGTTGTTAGTTTGAGTATTTCCTTGATTTGAAGGATCATGTAGAGTGAGTGAAGGATTGGGTTGATAGCCCTGATCAAACCTGTAGTGACAGACAGATGCAGTATGACCATATTTGTAACATAATTGACATTGAAAATTTGCAAAGCGTCCTCCCCCATGGCCACGACCGCCGCCACCACAATGGCCACCGCGGTTAACACTTCCTTGACCAAATGAATCATACTGTTGTGAGGACTTGTACGACGCTGCATAAGAAACAGAACCAAACGGTGAAGGAGAGTTAGGGTTCGCCTGAGTAAGATTAATTGAAGGCGATTCAGAAGTATGTTTTTGAAACTTCAGCAATTGAGCTTCGTGAGCTAGCAACAGTGCTTCAACTTCTTCAATAGGAAGCGGTTGGAATTTACTTTCTATAACTGAGATTACTGAATGGTAATCTTGCGGAAGTCCTTCAAGTATAGCAACAATGTGTTCCTGAAGAGAAATTGGACTTCCAACAGAGGCAAGTGCATCGGAAATTGCTTTGATCCTGAGCAGAAACTCGAGCATGGACTTATCTTCAAGGATCGTTGCGCGCAACTCAGTTCAAAGTTGCCTTGCTCTGGCTCGCATCTGTTTGTGGAAATAATCATGGATCCATTCCCAAACCTCGTAGTAATGGATGCATCCAATGATCCGAGATAGGATCGACGTGGACAGAGTCGATTGCAACCAGGCAAGAAGAACCTGGTCTTGCTGTTCCCACGCCTCGTATGCAGGATTCTCAACTCCTGCATCACGATCCGCTTCACTGAGGAATCATAAGGGAATTTGCGGATTCGCGATGAACCTTTGAAGTTTGTGCAACTTGATGACAGGTTCAATTTGCTGTCGCCATAGTAAGAAATTCAAATCATCAAGCTTCTGTGAGATCGAATTTGGAAAAGCGGAAAGAAGAAGAGATAGAGTTTGTCGCTATTGATGATCGACTAAGCTCTGGATACCATCATAGAGTTTCTAGTCCAAGAGAGAGAGAAAGGAGAAATGAAGAAGTAAAATATCATTTACTAACCCAAGTAACTTCAGATTTACAAAGTATATATAGTCAATTCTGTTAACAGAATTGACTAACTAACTTCTACTAGAAGCTAGATGAGACTGCAGTTGAATAACTGCAGCTCCTTATCATACTCTAATATACACTTACACACTTGCTAGAATTGCACAGGCACATCATGAAAATACTTTAGCTATGTTTAAAAACAATTGCCACAATGATTCTGATAGGATTTGAATTTTGAATTTGAAGAGCTGTCAATTAAAGAGACAGAAAATAAAGAATATATCTATATATGACTTTAACAATAGAAAACATAAGTCAAATGGGCACCAAATACCTACCGGAGTGAAAAGAGCCTCGGGAGCCTGGAACCTTTCAGTGCCTACTTTAATGACCCTTCCATCTGGAAGCTGATTCAGAGGCGTAAATTAATATGTATAAAGGGAAGAAAAGGAAAGACTATTATGAGATTGATATTGACTTGATATGATGTGATGATGTGGTCATAAAACCTAGAGCACTAACCCTTAATTGTACTAATCATGATCCTAACTATGTAGGAAAAGAATTATGAGATAAGAAAATATAGTAACCAATTCTAAGAGATAATGAGGATAAAGAGAAATCAATCCTAAAGGATAATCTAAGATTCTGAGAAAGAATAATATTAGATATTTTTCATATATTCTAACAATATTAATGATAGTTACCTTATGCATACATGAAATTTGGAAGGGATGGGAGGGATTTTTTAAATCCTACCTCGTTTAGTTCAGAAATTAAGAAGCAATGAAAGGGGAATGAGGAGGCCAAATCTCTCCTCTTCTATTTTTTCCTCCCTTCCAATATTAGGGGGATTTGAAGGGGAGGGGAAGTGGTTTATAATTTTTTAACTATGCTGACTGAATTATGATAAGATTTTATTTTACCTCCCATCCCCTTCACTAATGCTTATAAGGGTTAACAATATATTACTCATATTTTCCCTCCCCTCCACTTCTCTTGGACCAAACCAAACAAGGGAACCTTCTCCTTCCATCCTTTAAACCAAATGCATTACTAGTGAGTGGATAACAACAACAATAGTAATAAAATAATAAATCCTATATATTACATGCATGCGTTATGGCACAAGAAATATGAATGTAGTTACAGAAAGTCTTGAAAAAGCATATGAAAAGAAATACATCAAAGAACAGACTAAAGGATCAGCAAAACATGAGTCTCCTGTCCCTCTGTCTTCAGGCAAGCCATTTTAACCAGAATTGTCAACTAAATCAATAATTATTTACACAGAACTAGTCACCTAAAGATTTCAAGAAATCCAGGATATCAACTTACAGTATAATTCTTAACAAGGATAGTGGTCTCAAGCCCCAACTGATATTCCCTCTTGTAGTCATAACTGCAGGAAAATAGTTGTACCTGTTAAGGAAAGACTAAAGGACACAGGAAATCAAAGGTGGCTTGAGATTTGAAGCCAACCTAATATAGCATAGCTTCTCTTTGACTTCCCTAACAGTCTCAAAATCAGCAGTCCTATTTAATGCATATCTTAAGGAAAGAAAATTATGTTCCAATTAGAATTGAAGCAGACATAAGATAACAACTGAAATGAAAGGAGTTAGCCCCTACCCCCTCCTTGAAAGCAAATCAACAAGATAGGAGGTTATATGTCGACCAGCAACATTCATTCGTTTAGTTAGATGAGGGAAAGAATAGCCATCAACAACTGGAACCTGGAAAAAAAACTTTCATTATTAACAGCCTTGGAATGTATACTTTAACTAATAATTAGGTAACACAGTAATGCCAACATACTGAACTTGTTAACCACCTTTTACTCTCTTAAACCATGGGTTGTACAACATAACACTTGTGTGCGTGATTGGTGAACAGTTAGTGTTTCATTCATAAATTATGCTTCATAATCATTCAGAAAAAAGGAAATAGAATAGAGGGGTCCCCATTCTCAATAAATGGAAATAATGAATCACAAGTCACAACATTTCACTTTCACCAGTACAATTTTGCTTCAAGAAAACTCCATGGGAGTAATAGTTTTCTCTTGAAGAACTGATTTAAGTTCTCTACATAAATATTAAATTATCTCCAAACTGCAAGAGACCATTAAGAATGTGTTGGGACATGATACATTGACACTTGCACAAATTCATTGACCAACACACACATACAACAGTATCAAAGCCAGCCATTTGAGAGTTGTATGCAAGCTCTCCTTTCTCAGTTGTTGGATGACCTATATAGAATAAGATCCAAAACTTATTGATCCTTAGTTAAATGGCCATCACAATGTGGGGAATCCATTCAAGTGTACCTCAGTACCTCAGAATTAGCAGTAACTTTAATCCTATATAAAATTAGGGTCAAGATCACCCAACACTAGTGTATGGCTTAGACACTTGGTATACTGATAGCTGCTGACCCATATACATGAAAGAAAAAGGAAACATTATGCATTCAGACTGAAGGAAGTTGGGTTAATATCAACAATGAAGGCATAATGGGTGACAGAGGAATTGTAACACTTTCTAATTTTTGTCAACAAGTTGATTGTTATAACACCAATATACATATATTTAGAATTCAAATCAACTAACACCAGTGTAAAAGTAACGTAAGTTTTAACACTCTTTAAAAATTATTTAAAAGTTAATGTACAAGCTCACAAATCCACCATGGAATTTAAAGCTTTCATCGAACAAATCATTTTTATAAAATTATATATAATATATTTGTGAGATTATGTTACCTGATATTATATTTATTATTAAAATATTCTATTTTCTATTAATCAGTAATTGATTGATCTTATAATCGATATTGATTCCCTTTTCCATATTATAAATAGCATGAGGCATGGTCTATATTGACACACAACATTACAATAAAACACTGTTATATGGTATCAGAGCTTAGGTTATTCTTGACAGAGGAATAAAGAAAGTTGTTCTCCACCGGATACAGTAGGTCCTCGGTGGACCTATCTACTAGTTGTCCTATTTCTGCAACCTATTTCCACATCCCGGTGGACCTCTCTGCTTTTTTCGCCTTCCCGCAACCTGTTTCCACTTGTCCCCAATGGACCTTTCAGCTTGTCTCCGTCTTGCGGTGACTGTTTCTGCATTCCAATGGACATCTCTACTAATGTCCCTCTTTCCGACAATTTTTCCCCTTTCACCACAGCATTCCTTTCGCGTGAACAGTAGCACGCACACTGCAAGCGCCCTTACACTGTCACAACGCTGCCATCTCGCCAGTGTGACCCTCCAATCAGAAGCCCCTCTCTCCAGTGAATCCAACACCACCAATCACGACCACTTCTGCCGCTGCACACACCGCCACACTCCAGCGCATGACGCTCACGCGCGATCTCCTTTCTGGCACGTGGCATTGTTTTTGCACAACCCACTCTCCGGCGACCTCCTCGCCATGCTCCTTCTCCTCCAACGAACCTGTTTGGCCTTTGTTTGGGCCCATTTGGCTGTTATTTGGTTCTGTTTTGTCGTTGTTTGGCTGACCCACAGTCCAGCGACCGCACCATCGTTCTTCATCTCTATCCAGCAACCTGTTTAACCTTTTTCAGAGACCTCTCCGAAGATCGTCACATCGCCCATGTCCGCTGCCAACTCAAAACACCACCGCACACGACCCCAGGCAGGGCCCTGGCACGTGAAGTTCATGCACATGACGCATGACGCATCTCTGGCCAGCATCACGCACACGACGCATGACGCATCTCCAGCGAGCATCATATTGGTCTCCATCGTCATTGCGAGCCTTCGTTGGCTGCCGCCGAGCCATGTTTATCTGGCCCAACCACACGATTCAAAATGCCTTTAGTTTCTATTGGGTTTACCACATTTGTAACAAGCTTGGTTCATATCTCACGTATGCTCCAGCTTGAGGGGGAGGAATTAATTAGTAATTGATTGATCTGGTAATCAATGTTGATTCCATTTTCCATATTATAAGTAACATGAGGTGTGGTCTACATTGACACACAACATTACAGTAAAACACTGTCATAATATTGATAACAAATAAATTAGCAATTCAATCCTTAAATATGAACAATGCTAAACAAACTAATGATGATGTTCATGCACTGAACTGAAAGAAGGAAAATATGAAATTCACATAAAATGCAAGGGTGATAGTTAACTAATGAGCATCCAACAGTTTAGAATCCAGCAAGCTCATCCAGTACCAACTTTCCAATAGAGATTGCCGCACAACATAGTATTTCTGTATCAATATCTGATTACTTGTTAAGAATAACATAAAATATTTAGAAAGATATATGACATTGTCAAATGTTTGATTTAATTACATTACCCAATTCATCTAAGAGTTGTTATATACAACTGACATGAAGTAAATATTGACTGTACCAAATGTCATTCAAAGAAATCAAAAACAGAGATTAAAAAATAAAAGATAAAACCTAGTGTTATATAGTGGTCAGCATAATAATTAAGTGGCACAGAAGCTAATTAATTACCACATGAGTGACACCATCACCCGAGTCAATAACTAATCCAGTCAGCAAACCTGAGACAAGTAAAGAAATGTTAAAGTGCAAGTTGGTAAAAGGCACAAAGAGAAACTCCCTATTTTACAAACAAATCTTTGCAAATTATGACACGAAATTTGACCAGATATGTTGTGTAAGACAATAACAGAGTCTAAAACAACTACAGTTTATAAACAACTACATGTTATAATTAGAGTCAGTATTTCCAAAAATGGGTAATAAGAGTTATGGGGAGTAAATTACAATCAGGGTGAGATTATAAAGAAAAACAAAACATCAACCTTCACTCATCTCTATAAGCACCTTGAGCATATAATGTTAGAACAGCTTGAATTTGGATAAACACTCCAGCAAAATTGTACTTCTCAAACATTGTCTCAACCTGCGAAGCCAAATCACATAAAACAATAATATTTAAAGTAATTAAGAGTTTAATTTTCATACACAATCATTATAAAAACTTTTATACTGTCAACTAAACGGAAATCACCTTATATATGATTTTTAAAGTAATTATTACAAAAGTCAACAATCTTAACCTATATGGCAACCTATGATTAGATCACAATGTAAAAAACATTACTTTATCAATGCATTCTAACTAAATTCAATAACTAATATAGGATATATTAGCTCTTTTATTTTCTAAAACAAAGACAACAGAATCAGTAAACAAACCATTTTTTCGCGATTCTTGGAAGGATTAAGAGGTGGATCGGTGAGCAAAATCTTACAGTCCGGAGGGTTAATCTGTCAAAAAACAACCATTTTACCAACTGACAAAGCAATACTTGAAAGAACATTCAGAAAGTCACCTTCAATTCATTGAAAAACGCGTGATCCCAAACATGACACATATCATCCCAGTTTTGCACAATGCCATTGTTCACAGGATAAGATATATCAAGCTGATGCCGCAAGTCTGCACACCCTTCGCCAACAACAATATCCTAACACAACACAAAGAACCAATCTAAGTTCATATCATAATCAAAGTCGCAATAATAATAATAATCACAATAATAACAACCACTTCTTATAATATGGTTTAATAGTGAATTATTGGGTTTGGGATATACCTTAAGCGCTTGCTCGGTGAGTGATTCTTCGTAACGGAGCATTGGCCTTCCCACCACACAGGGAAAAACCGATGTGGGGAAATTCTCCCCAGCAAAACCACACTTCACATACTGCATTCACAATTCAAAAATAATAAGAATAAATATTATAACATCAAATATATAACACCGTTCGGATCCGGGGAAGTAAAGGATGTACTAATTTGACGTTTTGCAAGATTCGTTGCAATGCAAAGGTGAGAGAGAGAGAGAAGAGAAGTACGCCGGTTCCGTTGTCGCAAACGACGACGTTTCTGCTGTCCATGGTGGTTTTGGTCTTCACTCTTTAGGTGGAGGAGCGGTTACAGTGTGTGCGTTTTGCAGCCTTTTCGTTACACTATGGCTTCTGACGGAGATGCCGTACAAATGCGGCAAGGGGTCGGTGGTGGGGTCTATTACTTCTTGGTGCATCTACTAGTCACAGGCAATGAATGAAACGACTCTATTGCTTTGTCGTTTTTACTTTTTGTTTTTATCATATTTTTCTATATTCATTTTGGTGCTTTTTTATATTTTTTTTTACTCATTTTAATAATATTTTTCGCTCGTTCTTCCACACTTGGGGTAAGTGTTTATTTTTTTACCTAACAGACCCAAAAATTTGTTCAAGTAGTCTATAGTTAAATTGAAATTCAACTCGATCAATCCGATCCATTATCGTAATATATCAATATTTAACATTATGTATAGTTAAACCGTAGAGAATGAAATAAGAATAAAATTTAAATTAACATATATTTTACGATATACATTTCAAAATAAATAATATCATTATAAATATAATATCATTATATACAAAATATTATCCATTAAATTAAACAAGTATTAATAATGTATATTTATACAAAAAACATGAACTTTTTTTAACAAAAATATAGGACATTGAACCGAATTAGGATGATCCGAAGCATAACATGAACTCATCCTTAAAATACATTGGTCTAATTTTTAAAACGCAAACATTTTCAAATTAACCTCCAGTCGGATCTTGCTCTACCTTATTTCACGTCCATTTTCTCTTCATGACTTTTTCCAATTTATTTTATTTAGTCAATTAAACAATTTTTCTCTTATATTTTTTTCACATTTTACATAATGTTTTTGTCTATTTTTTCCACTTATATATAATTTTTCACTCATTTGCATCGTCTCTCTAAATTTTCCACTCATTTAAATATTTTTAATTTATTTATTTTCTTGTGCATTTATATTTTCACATATTTGAATATTTTTCTCATATTTTTACCTTTTTTGCATTTTTCACCTATTTAAATACTTTTCTTGTTAACTTTTCTACCATCTAAATAATGTTTGTCTTTTTTATATCCATTTTATCTTTTTTCTATTTTTGTGTATGTGCTTATTCACATGAAATTTCTAAATTTGTTATAATTATGTATGCATAAGGAGTGTAGATAATTAGACTAGATCATGAACCCATGTAATGCATGGGTAAATAAATTGTGGATAAAAATGTAGAAATGATAAATGATTTTAAAGTAAAGTGTAAAAATGATGCACATGTAGCTTTATATGAGAACAATATTGAAGTAATGAAGTAAAGCAATAACATGTAGAGAGACTTATTATACATGCATGTGTTTTTTTAGTGTAAAAATAACCTTTGTCTCAAGCACATAACTACCCATTTGGGTGATTATAAGGCAAATATCATTACATAATCCTGAAAATTGATCAATATTCCTCAACAATATTATGGGCACACCAACTAGAAATTCAGGAATGTGAATATCATTTGGCCTATCAATATTTTCATTCATTGAACAAGGACTATTAAAACTTAAGTAAGAATTTGTCTCACTAGGAATCAATGACAAAATATAAGTGTTCAAAGTGTCCACAATATCATTAGTAGGTGCTATAATTCTTTTACTTGAAATAATGAAGGATCATTCAAATTGTCCAACAGTGATGGATAAGTACTTTCCACAATAGAACTAATAGGATCACTTGAATTCTTTATTAACATATCATCTGATATTTAAATGTTAAGTTTTCTATCATTGGTTCTTCATTGCTTCCATCCGCAATATTAAATATACAATCTGACAAAGCTTCATTTCATTGATATCAAAACTTGAAGACTCAATTTGGAGACTCATATTTTTAGTTAATGTTAAAACTTGACAAGATTATCAAAGATATGATGAATTGATGAAAATATTTTTTTTTATCTTTTACCATTTGGAATGACATGAAGAAATTGCCTAAAATCACCCCTAAGCAGTGTTGTGAAAACCGGTCTAGCTCGACCGGTCGGACCGGTCAGACTGGGAATCGGTGTTACCACTGGGCAGGGTTGGGGATTAGACCGGCCATGCATATGGCACGGCTTTACCCGGTGAATCTCGACCGGTTTTATGCTGACCCGGCGGGTTTTTAGAACCCGGACTAGTGGAACATTGTCGTCGTCATGCCTTCACTCCGTCGCCATCGCACCTTCACGCACACCGTGAAGGAGGCGGAACAAGAAGCCAGAGAGAAGAAACCGAATAAAAATCAAACTGCATTTGTTGAAAGCGCAGAAAGAACAAAATAAGCATAGAAGAAGACAACAGCCAAAGAAGAACAGAAGAAAGCGCAGAGAGAAGAAGAAAGTGCAGCACAACAAAGAGGAAAAGAAGAAAGTGCAACGGCGCGGGAAAAGAAAATGTATATATATAGTGGGTATTAATTAGTGTTTTTTCTTTATTGGGCCTCCAGATCCATAATGTTTCTTTCTGCACCCTTTTTGTTGCTTTATGCAGTTTTCGTTTTGCATTTTAAAATGGATTTTTTGATTATTTTATTTATTAAAAATTGGAGTTGTTTTAATTTAAATAATTGTTATTTACACTCTTTTTTATTATTAATACATTTTACTTGTGTTATTAATTTTAATACTTTAATTCTTATTTTAGATTTTTGAGTATGGAATAATGGATGAATGTTTCTTAATATAATTTTGAATTTTTTAATATAGACCGGGTCAAACCGGGCCAATTACTGACCCACCGGTTGGACCACTGATCCAGTGACCACTACCTTGGTCGGATCAATGATCGGGTCGGGTTTTATAACTATGCCCCTTAGACAACAATTTTTCCTCCAAAAGAAAAATTTAAACTGTCAACATTAGAGAATTGAAGAATATCCCTAAAAGTTTTGTCAACAGTTTCACATTAATGTTGAAGTCATAAGAATTTCATCTCATATGATAAACATTGACTTAACTATCAATTTAGCCAATGGGCTATCCTACTTAATATTGGAAGTAGAATTTTAATTAATGTTTAATGGAATGGCAAATCTTGAATGTGTCATCCTACCACCTAAAATCAACAATGTTGTTATTCCACTAGAGGCAATAGTAAAATAATTTGTCTCCTAGATCTAATTATAGTTGAGATTGATTTCCAAGTAAAGGTTTTACCTGTTTCACCACAAAGAAAATAAAGTCCATCAATTTTTTTCATTAACAAAGCACATGATTGTGTTGTATTTTTATTTATTTTTTGCTCTGGAGTCATTATGGAAGTCAAATGTGTAGGTTCTAAAGAAAAACTCTATTAGTCATAACTAAGCTCATCATAAACAAGCAAGTTTTGAGATTCATAAGTGAATGACAAATCTAGCTTATGCATAGTTGACAAATCATTCAAACTCCTATTGTTACACTACAACAATTTATCTATCTCTACCAGAGTAAGACTATTCAACTAACCTTATGACAAAACCAAGTTTATCATCTATATCTATTTAAAACATCTTTAGGCCCATAAAAATACATATTTACCCTTATTTTATATTTTGACACCTATCCCACTTATTTGGCAAAATGGGAAATTTCAAAAGTTACTATAGTTTCACTTACAGATGAAAGAAAGAATGAGAAAGGCATGACATGGTTTCAATTTTTTTTAAACTTACAAAAGCTTTTCTTCTGACAAGACAATAGCTAGCAAAAAAAACTCTATTGCTTCTCTTTCTTGGCTTAAAAAACTTTACTGTGCTACTTCTTTCTTCGTTGAAGATAAAACTTTTGCAGAGAAAAAAAAATATTCTTTAGCTTTCTCGGCTGGAGCTTTGGAGGAGAAGAAATGGGAGATTGAGAGAGGTTAAGGAGAAGGAAGCGGAAATAGACAGGAGTTAAAGAGGAATGGGTTTAGTTACACCTCTTCATTGTGTCTCTTTTTTCTTTATCTGTATGCATGTTTTTTATTTTCATTTGTTGATTTAGGCTCTTATGTTGCTACTTCAATGTTGGTAGGTTTATTTTTCTGATTTGGTAGAATAATATAATGCAAAACAAATTAGAAGAAGTGAATACTTATGTGGTAAAAAAACAAAAAGCAAAGAAATTGTTACCATTTGTGATTTGGGGAGTTTCCTGCGCAGTGTTCTCTTTCGTTGTCTCAATCCCATTTTTTCTTCTCTTTCTTTTATTTTTATATTTTTTCTTTCCTTTGTTTACGTTTTCTTATTTGTGAGTTTCCTAAAAAAGAACAAAATATCTTGGATATGTAAACATCAAAAAAAAATTATACAATAGTCAAATTGGATGAAAATTTGTTTTCTTTTATCAGAAAAATTATATTATAAAATTTAAAATAAATATTAAACTAATTAAATCTATTTAATTAATATATTTATTACAAATACTATTTTGCCTTTGTTTGATAACTTCATGTACTAAGATTCGGTAATAGAAATGAGTTTTTAATCACCATAATTATATATTAACATACATACATATATATATATATATATATATATTATGTATGCATTAAATTCAAATTTAATACAAATATAAGTTATAAAATATTTTAAATCATAAAATAATATACAAAATTTAACTAAAACCTAAAAAATTAAATGACAAGTTAAAAACTAAAAAAAATTACAAATGGTTTGAAATTCATTAAAGTTTTATTTCAATAAATTGGAGGACTAAATTGATAGTTTTTGAGAAATTCAAGGACCAATTCGAGGGTTTGGATTTTGGGTTTCGATGTGGTGGAATTTTGGAGTTTGTTTGAATGGTTTAGTAGTTTTTTTGTGTTTATTATTTTTTCCAGTTTGTGGTGGAGTTTCTTTGCACTGTTTTCACTCCTTTTTTCGTGTTAAGAGTTTGTTTGAGGTTTGGAGTTTGAAGTTGTTTGATTGGAGTCGAGCAATGGAGAAACAAGCAATGGTAACTGACCCACGTTCATTGTTGTAGGTGTGTTTCCACTTGGAATCTCAAACTCTTATCACTACTCCAAACTATTCATCAATGCTAATATTGAAGAAAATAAAAAAATTTAGAAGCAGGTTTGGACTAAATATTATATATATATATATATATATATATATATATACACACATACGTAATCTTAGTAATGGGATTATAAGTCTAAATAATGTTATTGTCACATATTTTTTCAGCTTTGATGTTAGTAGCTTAATACAAATAGAAACACACTGAAAATCTATCTTAATTCAATACCTTCTCACAGTTTTATGCAAGCTCTCAATATTCAAAGCAGGTGCCAAGACCCTTAGTCAAATTAATGAGACTAGACAAGTTTTTTTTTATCATTTTATAATTTTACATCATCATTTAATTTAGTTAATCTATTTTTTCTCACTTATTAATTTGCAATATTGTGTTATTAGTATAGTATTATGAAATTATGCTATTAGGACACTAAAAAAAAAAAAAGATTTTCCGACGAACGAAATCCGTCGCTAGGTTAGAAAATCCGAAATTTCGACGAAGATTTTCGACGGACAAAAATTCGTCGGTAAAATGGTCATCGGTTATTTAACCCCTTCAACATCGATTCGAAAACCATCTTTGAATCTGGTGTCGTGGAAAGTCGACACCGTCTAAGACGGTTTTCCAAATAACCGTCTTAGAATATCATTTTTAAATAAAAAATAAAAAAATTGAGGATTCTAAGACGGTTTTTCGCAAAACCGTATTAGAATGTGTTTTTTTTTAAAAAAAAAAATCAAATTCATGGAACCTAGTTTGTCCACTATTCCATAACGGAAATTAGGTAACTATCAAAGGGGTCATGTAGACGTTGACCCTTGAGAATACCCATTAGCAACATTTTATTTTTTGTAGAAATTTGTAACACTACAATGAGTACATATATATTCTAGTCTATCTATTTTTGCATAATCCTACAAAAGTTGTGAAATAAAAAGGAAAACTTTAATATTATTAAAAGCAAATATATACATTCATACAATAACTGTAAGTGACAATGTAGTACCTTAAATGCACCAAGACCATACCTTCTGTCACAGCCAAAGTGGGATACAAGTGGGCTAAGCATAAGTTCTATAAACCCACAAGCCAATACACAATGAAATTGCTTAAATAAATATTAACATACTTTGAGAACTGAATGTCCAACTGACAACAACCGTCATAAATATTGCGTCCCTAGAAATTTCCACAATTTCAATCACTATTCAGAAACATTATTAAAATTAACAAGGCAAGTAAAGCCTGAAAGGAATGTTAAACAACCTGAAGTGTACTTCTTGCCGCAATAGCACTCTGACGTGATTGATACTGGATGAGAGCCTGAAAGCCTACAAAGTTTGCAAATACATAATAAAACAATTAGTGGAACATACAGTACACTAACTATACATGCATAAATCAATATAACAATAATCTTTTGCCATAAAAGTTTTATTAATAATCCTCATAACTGATTATAGGGCAAGGGCATATGCATTTTGCTATGTAAATATAAATAGGAAAAGAATGTTAGTTATACATCTAATGTTAGTTAGGATTTTATAGCTATTAGGTAGCTGCCTATAAATAAAGCATGATTGTTATATTTTAGATAGACTGGACTAATAATAATAGAAGTGCAGTGCTCAGTTCTTTGATCTCTCAGTTTCTTTCATTTGTCATCTCTGATCTCTCTCTCTGTTTTGTTCTTCTTCCCTCTCTCTTTCTCACCTAAATCCCATATCATTGGTATCTAGAGCCTACCTGTTCTTGGCCACCAAACCAGAATTTTTTCACCCATGGGCACAGAAACACGATCATAGGAGATGATGTGCAAAATGGAAGAATGCCAAGATCAAACGGAGTAAAGGCTTGCAAAGGTCGATACACCATTAGACATGGCGGAGGGCATTTCAAAATCAACTTCAACGGCTAATGAACTAAAGGGATGATGCCTCTTACAATCTTGAAAATGGTCGCAAAGGAGCGAGCAACATGGTACCTTGGCATATTTGAAAGTGTTCATCCCCAAACACATTTCTATTTCCCAAAAGCTAGTTCCAATCACTTAAGTAGGTTACTCCACACGTGATTTGCACTCAATATGGTACTTGAAGTAACAAATAGTTGTTTTTGTATTTGATTTCACATTGATTAATTTTTACTCACTACAACTTACACTAGTTCATATCTTGAACTCTTTATATAGAAGAAAAACAAATTGATTAAAATGTCCTTGAGACAATCTGGAAAACTTTTATGAACAATGTAATCGATTAAACCATGAGGTAATCGATTAACCCAGTCTATCTCAGTTATGTAATAAGCCTTTGTAATCGATTACAGATGAGTGGTAATCGATTAAGGCAGTCATACTATGTTTTGTATTAAGCCTTGGTAATCGATTACAGTAAGTGGTAATCAATTAAGGCAGTGATGCTATGGTTTTGTAAAATACGTTATGTAATCGATTACAATTTGCTGGTAATCCATTAAAATGTTCTTCATGGCTTTTCCAGAAATAATACACGCAGGTAATCGATTACTTATTGCCTGTAATCGATTAAGGTAGTGCACATTTTGATTTTTCAAAACCAAAGCCATGAGAATTCCTTTTCAAATGCAAACATGTAATCTTGAAAGCTTTTCTTCGGTCATGAATACATGTATATGAATATGCTTATGTAGTGCAAGAATCACAAGTTAAGTTTCTTGAACTACTTAGACAAAATTACAAATGCATTCAATTTGATTGACATGTAAAAAGCTAAAACTTTAAAGCAACATCTTCATCCTTGCCTTGATCTTCCTCTAGCTCCCCCTATATCCAATATTTGAGAGAAAAGAAATCAGGGAAAATGGGCTTGATTTATTTTTTAAAATTTCAGTCAAGTCAAAAAGAGGGATTATAATGAGTATTTATAACACAACTATCTAAGAGACAATTGTCATAACTAACTCAACAGTCTAATTGTTAGACTAAAATAATTGATGAAAAAAATGTTAGTAAATAATGTTGTAATGTGGTGGTGCTAAAAAAAATAAAAGTCTTAACAAGGAAAGAAAAGAGAGTCAAATTATTTATAGGAATAAGCAGTGTGCCTTATAAGGAGAATCATCTAAAAGTAATGTATTTGGTTCATTGTAATATCCTTTCTCCCAGGGAAAATTAGAACTAATCTTATCCTAAGGTTTCTTAAATTCCTTCAAAACAATTGTCTTATTCTTATTTTCAATAGTTTTGAAGCTTGTTTCTATGCAATGAGAATGGTGATGCAAATTAAAAGCCAAAAAAATGTAAAATCAAAAGTAGTAAAAAAAAAAATTAACCTCTAACAAAAGAAAATAGACGAGCAATAAATCTAGGACAATCATGAATAAACAAGAGAGAGATAGAAAGACTTTAGTTGTCTTAGAACAATTGAACAAATGCTTACCCAACAAAAAATAATAATTTGATTTTATGTTTCTCATCTTAGGATCAATAATTTCATTCACATTTTTCCTATGAAAATAAATAAATTCATAAGTTTATACTACAACCAATCATTATCATTAACAACACAAAGGAAAAGAGGGACGCCAAAATCTTTTTGAATTTTAAATACCTGAAAAAGAATTATAAACATGATGTGTTACATTTTAGTTCATTATTAGGTGTCATTTTAATTAGAATTAGTTGCATCATTTGTTATTTTTGTCTTAGTTTTGTATATTTTTATTTGTTTTCACCTTTTTGATGAACATGTTACATATAGTGTTTCTTTTGTGCAAGATAATTTTACTTGATTTTAACATGCAATAAGAGAGCTTTTGATGCATGCTAGACTTTAAGAGCAAGCCTTGGCCTTTGAAAGCATTTTGGAGTTGTTCTAGTGCTGGCCAAAAATTGCAAAGACATGCAAAAATTCGCATTAGCATGCATATCTCGAATTGGGCTCTTTTGGTGTAGCTCAAAAGATGCATGATCATGCAAAAATTTGCATAGACGTGCACCTTGAATTTAGCTACTCTAGTGTTGATCAAAGTTGTACAAATATGTGAAAATTTGCACATACATGTAACATATTAATAAAATTTTATTGTTTTATTTTAAGTTTTGTTAGTGAGTGGACTTGATTATGTTTAGCCCATAGCTTTAAATAGGGACTTTCAGTTCTAGATTAGGGTTCTAAACCTTGACGCATTGACTTTATAGAGCAAGAGCATAAATTCTTCTTATTCTCTTTCTCTTTTGTGGTTTGACATCTTTTCATTATCTTTTTAATTTCGTTCTCACGAACATCTGTGAGTAGTTTTCTTTGTTATCGGATTAGGACATAGTCCTTGACAATTTTTTATGCTAATTTAATTTAAATTGATGTTCTCTTTAAATTTTTAATTTAATTCTTTTCTTATTGAAATTTATACATGTTATACACTTAATCACCCTTTACATGATGTTAGACGCTTAGGGATGAATTGAGAGGTGAATTTAATGTGTTAGAACCATAAGATGAGAGTTTAAACATTAATGTTTGATATAATTTACTTTTATGATAGCTTATAGATACAATTATACTATATACACATGATATGAACAAGCAAATACACATGACTACATGTACTTATAAATAAATAAAAGTATTCATTTATATATATTTTCCAAAAATAATATTAATTGGATATTGGGATTCCACCTCTGAGAGAGGGACATTCAATTGCATGATTATGATTGTATATTAATCGTGTCTTTAATAACTATGTTATTTATCTTGTGATCTAAGACCTAGAGAGTGTGAACTCTAGGCATTGGATTATGTGTGCATGATATTGTTTGATGAAACCTTGTTTGGGAGAAATTGGGAATTGAATCCTCGTGAGGCGAATGGACTCTAACTAAGGTGCATTTGTAAAGCGTATAATCCTAACTAAGTGCTCATAATTCATTACGAGAAGTAGTGAATTCATAGTTAAAAAGAGTGTGAACATTTTAAATATTTGAACTTGAAACTCTAAGTACCTAAAGCAAGGAGAATGTAATTACTTGGAATTGAAATAAAAACTAGGACCTTTGCGATGGACTTGAGAACCAAGGACTAAATCAAGCATAAAACACTAAGAGTGGTGAGGATATCGATAAAACTTAATAAAAATGGGAAAGTCATGAATTATTGTTCATGATTGACTAGGAAGTGCATGAGGAACAAGCTTGATTGTAATGAGAATGCTTTTGTGTGTTGTTGGTCTATTGTGAAAAATGAGACATGGTTGCATTTGGATGACACATCGATCAAGAAAGATCACTTATGTGATGGACAGCCGAGATGACAAGTTGAAAGAGGTCACGTGGGAGCTTCGATGAAGTTGTTCTTTACTTATCTTGCAGTACACACATTAATGTGGTTCTTTCATCTTTCATGAAACACAACTTTTCATTCTTTAGACAAGACTGTGAAAATGGAAGACATCCTCATTATAGGTAAAAGAGATAAATACAATTAATAGAATTTTCTATTTGATACATTAACTTGTTCTTGGCTAACTTTGACTTTGTGTGTGCACTGCGACATAGAAATCACTACCTTTAAGAAAGCTAAAAAGAGCGGTTTCCTAGCATGTAGAGGACATGCATTTAATGCAACAGACAGTTCTTCCGACGCAAGCCTTCAATGAAGAAAATAAAACCATTTAGAGACAACAGATACTTGTTGAAAGATGACCTATAAATACAAGAGCTTTGAAGAGATGGAAAAAAACTAACCAATGCGCTAAGAATTCCAATCATTTGTTCCCTCTTCTTCAAGCTCTATCCCTATATATTTGAAAGTTGTAAAGCTCTCAAAATACTTTGAATATCCTAAGCAAAAAGACTAAGTGTTTCATTTGTATAATTAACTTTAAGACATTAAGAATTAGACAAACACTTCTTTTGATTCAAGCCTTCAATGAAGAAAATCAAACCATTTATAAATAATAGACACTTCTTGAAGATGACCTACAAATACAAGAAGCTTTGAGGAGATGAAAAAGAAAATTATCCAATGTGCTAAGAATTCCAATCATTTGTTCCCTCTTCTTCAAGCTCTATCTTTATATATTTGAAAGTTGTAAAGCTCTCAAAACACCTTGAATATTCTAAGAGAAAAGACTAAGTATTTTCATTTGTATAATCAACTTTAAGACATTAAGAATTAGACAATGAAAACCAACAACAACGAATTTTCTGATTTGTTTAGAACCAATAGCGACTTGGTAGAACAAAGAACATTAGGCGTAATTTAAGCTTGGGATAAGCTTAATTTGTAAAAGCTAGAAGTGGTAGTGAACAATACTTGTAACTTTGATTAAAGTTAGTGGAACTTGGTAGGTTTCCAAGAACTGAACATAGTCTCAGTGTTATAGATGAACCAGTATAAAACTTTCTACGTCTTATATCTCTATATTTCTTGTGTTAACTAATCGAGAGTTTGAATTTGATTTTATTTTGAAAAAGTGTTTTTACAAAATCTGTTGATATTGCCTGATCTTACCTATTTGCAAAAGATAGTTATATGATTTCACAGTTATATTAGACAAAGCTTTGATTTTTGAAAAAGGTTTAGAAAATTTCTAAAATCACAATTCAACCCTCCTTCTTGTGCTATTTGTCTTTCCACAACACATCATTTTTCTTATTTATTATACTATCATACAAAATCACCATGTGTTGAATTTATTACTATTTAGAGTATATGTTTATCAAGGATGGTGGATTTACATTTACAGGTCCAATATTTGTCTACATGTTCAAAGGTGTTAATTGATTATCCATGATTTAATTTATTGCACAACTTAACCACGATATTTATCTTGTGATTTGATACCTGAAGAGTATGAACTCTACACATTAAGTTTTGTGTGCATGATTTGTTTAGATTTGATTATTGTTTTTGGGGACAAGGACTTGATGTTCTCATGGGAACAAAGGGACTTCAAGCGAAGTGCATTTGTGAAAAACTTAACTTCATTGATTGAAATTGAAAACAATATGAACAACACACAAGAACCAAGAGAGGGAGTGAATTGGTTGATCTTGGTCTTTTAAAAATTCTTTAAACAATCAGAGTAATGAAGATCGTATCACAAACAATCCAAGAAATCTCCAACCAATCAAAGACCACTGCTCAAGAATGCAATCAACAAACAATAACTTTTACTGTTGAATAAGAAATGTTGCACCAATGAATAATAAATTATAACAGCAAGAAAAGATTAGAAAGAAGTAGTCAATACAAGAATTTATACTTGTTCGTTTCTCACCCTTGAGAAGTTACATCCAGTTCTTCCAACCACAAAGGTTAAGTTCCACTAATAACTAATTGTTCTTACAAATTTTTTACACAACCACTCTTAATCACACCTAGATTAAGAGTGAGACTTCTAACAAACTTAGAATCTTTGTGATCAAGACATAGAGAACAACTATCCCTACTCTTTCCTCTAGGAACACCTATCATAGAAAAGCCTTAATAAACCTATTGCTATTAATACACAAAAAGAAACTCAAAAGAATTTACAATAAAGTGTAAAGAAAGAAACCACCTAATGATCCAATAATGATGTATGCAAATGATTTACCAGACTTGAATTTAAAAGGTGGATGAAGCTACTTCAAAACTTTCTTTTCACACCTTCTTTTGAAAGATTGCCCAAGAAGAAATCCTACTTTGAAATCTTTGAATCTTGAGGATTTGTGGAACTTAACAGTGTTTAGTACTTGAAATCTTTTCTTACTTCAGAAAGCTAATGAAAATACTTTGTAATTTCGTTCTTCTATTTCAAAATACCCAACAACTATTTATAGAAAACTATTGTAATTGTCAGTAATCGATTAAATCACTAATGTAATCAATCATATTCACTTATGTAATTGATTATATAGTCATTTAATCGATTAAAGTGTTCTTGAACTTTTTGAAAAAGATTTATGAGCAATGTAATCAATTATCACATGAAGTCTATGTGTTCAAAAACGCGCCAAGTAATCGATTACAACAATATCGTAATCGATTATCATAGGAAGACTTTACTGTGACTTTTTGAAGTGTGATCGATGACCATACTCTTGTAATCGATTAAAGTGTTCCTCAAAGCTTAAGTAATAGATTATCATTTGCTTGGAATCGATTAAAGCAGAAAAATTATTTTTTTAAAAACTTAAACTTTGAATACTTTGGCTTTTTATGCAACCATGAAAACTTTATGATTCAGAAAAGATTTTTCACAAAACTTATGCTTTTATGAAAACATGGATTCAAAAACATGTATGAGCTTTTATGCAAAGGACCATAGGTAGTCTCCCTTAGACATACACAAATTATAGATACCAATCAATTGATTTGGCATGTAAAAAAGCCTAAATACTTTGATGCCTAAGAGACTTAGCTTCTTAATCCTCTTGAGCTCCCCCTTACTCTAACAGAAATATCCATTACGAGAGTAGTGAATTAGTGCTTAAAAATAGTGTGAACATTTTAAACACATGGACATGAAACTCTAAGTACCTAAGCAAAAATTCACTTTAATTGACATTGAACCAATCTTGGGTTAAGTTAAAAAAAATAAATGTGTGGTTTATTTTTTTCAACGTATGTAACTTTATTTAATTCAAAATATTTAATAATGTATTTTGAGTTAAGAATGTTTGTTTAAAAGTGATTGGTGACTTGGCTTAATAAATTTGTTCTTATCTACTTAAGATATTTGTAGTTTTTTAATCCTTTTCTTAATTCATTTATTAATTATTTAAAATAAAAAATCCTAATTTTTTATCTTATTTTCATTGCTCATTTATTACTACATGTTTTTATTGTTTATTTATCGTTTATTTATCACTTGATGTTTTTATTGCTCATTCATTACTTGTTGTGGACAATTTTCCTCTCTATAAAAAATAAGACTTAAATGTAATTTTGTTTCTTTTAAAAAATTAATTATAGTCTCTATTTTAAAATAAAGACATTTAGTCCTCACATTTTTTCAATATCTATAATTTTGCTTCTATTATTTAAAAATAGAGATATTTAATCATTACTGTTGTAAAATATGTGATTTTGATTCTTTTGTCAAATCGAAAGCGTTAACATGTAACTAATCTCATGCCCTCTTACTAAATTTGGGCCATATCAATTAAGTCTCTTATTGATCAATATTTTTGGAAAGACCAAAATCACATATTCTACAAAATTGAAGGACTAAATGTCTCTATTTTTAAATATGAGGACTAAAATTGCAGATTTTGAAAAATATTAAAAATAATATTTTAAAATAAAGGGATTAAAATAGAGAATTTAAAAATAGAAAGATAAAAATTGCATTTAATGTCAAAGAATAATTTTTTTATAATTATTAATTTATTATTTGATTATTCATATTATTGTCTTTTTCATTCCTAAATTTTTTTTAAAACCTTGAAATTTTTTTTTACTAGTTGTAGTTACTTAATTTTTTTTTCATACTTTACTTTTAGTCCCCAGTAAAACGTAAAAAAAAGTTAAGAAATGTCAACCAGTCAAATAAAAGCTCAGAGACTAAAAGCAAAAATCCTAAAAAAAATGAAGGACTAAAAAGATAATAAACTCTATACTTTATTTAAAAATATATAAAATTAAAATTAATTATGAATTCATGAAATTACTCTCATTTTCCTCATGAAAAATTTTCATCTAAAAACATCAAGCAGATAATTGTGTTATAATTTAAATAGATTAAAAAGAATTGATTGAATTGAATTTTTACAGTTAATTAGGGATATTTTATAAATGTTAATTTAAATTTTAAACTTTTTTCACTTTTTCCTTACCTTTATTATTTTTTGACCCAATATTGTCTTTTAAGGACAATTTGGTTATTTTTTGCAATTGTTTAGTCTTGATTAATCAAAAATAAATAGTACTCATTATTTTGAGTTTACCCGTGTCTCCTAGAATTTTGAGATTTCTATCCACTTGCCAAAAAAAATAATATAGAAAATAAAAAAAAGGAAACAGTATGAAAAGACAAAGGTAATGTTTTAAAAAACTGGATGGAACATTGGCTCAGTTAGAGCATGTAACATTCAAAAATTTAATTATAGGAATTTAGAGGTACTACTATTATAAATAGTGGTAATAATAACCTAAAAAATAAGTAATTAAATTATTATAATAATAGTATATTATAATTAAAAGGAAAAATGAGAAAATAAGAAAAAGACTCATTTTCTAGTAAAATATAGAAAGTCAACAAAGTCAACCCAAAACTACTATAGTCAATGAGAGGAGTTGACTCAGTTAATTCATCAATGACATTATGATAAATATGTGTAACTTTTGTCTAGAAAGGAAAATTAGAGTTTTAATTGTACAAATAGTTTGCTTATAAGTTTATAATGATTTTAATTAGTGAAATTAAAATGTTTTAAGGTAATTAATGACTTATAAATTGTAATTAAGGTAATTACACATATTAAGTTTAATTGAGCCTTAGAAAAATAATTTAAGAAAAGTGTATTATTTAAAATTTGTTTAATTGTTTCCCTAATACCTAGAGGGACCAAAAGCATATGAAAACCCTAACCATAACCCTAATTGGGCCTTGTATGGGCCTAATTAAAATCAAAACTTTGGCCCCAACTAATAAAAGAGGGCACCAACCATTAATACGGGTAAGGGAGGGATTTTTATTTTTAAAAGTCTCTCTCATGTCTCACATTCTCATTTTCATGATCATTTTCTCTTACTTCCTTCTCCAAGTCTCTTCATTTTCTTTAACTTATCTATACTCCATAACTTCTCTCTAAAATTTCTCCATATCCACAAAGGCCCATCCATCCAATTTCAAGTATGTTGAAGAGGAAGAGATGGTATACAAAGGGAGCCCATTTTTTATGCATTTCAAGTGGGTGCTTGTGAGGCGTGAGGGGTTTTCTATATCTTATCATGCTATTTGTGTTGTTATAGAGTATGGATTTATGGTTGGGTTGTTGTGACCTTTGGATTCTTTTTTATGTTTCAGAAATTGAGTTTTTATGTGATTTATGGTACTGTTTTCGTTTTAGTAAAGATTGAAGTGTTTATTTGTGTATTTAGACCTCAAAATTGAGTTCTATGAGCTACTTAACAATTGGTTACAAATATAACATGCTAGAGTTGATTTCTAGAATCATTGGGTATCAATTTTTTTTAATACACTTTTTGGGGGTATTTTGTGTGTTTACGAGAATTTGTGTAGCCAATGGATAAATGATGTTAAATGTTTGTTAGGAGTTGATCCTTATGGGAAATTATTGGTTATATTTGTATAAATGTTGAAGACTTGTTTTGTGATTATTGCTTTGCACAATTAAAAGTTATGATGCTTGAACTTGATGGTTATGTTGTTCGTGTCAAAATTTGTGCACACAAGCAATTTGATATTTTGTTGCACTAACATATTGCATGAAAATTGATACTAAATTTTTTTAGGGTTCTTGTATGATGAAATTAAAATTATATTTTGAAAGCAGACATTTGGGGCTTATGTTTTTCATATATAAAACGTGAATTTTGGATGAGAAACGAATTTACTATAAATGGTGTAAAATGACCCTAATGATGAATGCTCTGCTATGACCTTTGCTGCTTAATTGATGAACTGGGAGTAAATCTGGAAATGATTTGTGGGTGTGGTGAACATGTATAAAAAATGGACATCATAAGCTTTAAAAGTTGGGGTTACTCTTATTTTAATTCACGAAGTAAGTTAGGAAACTAATTTAAGTAAGAGGAAGCGTGTGCATGGGACTATGTTATTTTTATGTTGAAATATGTTTTGGTAAAATGGTTAGTTCTCTCTGTGTGGTTGTTTCCTAGTTATGTGTGAACCTCATTTAGAAAATAGACTTAAAGATCTTTCTATGTTGACAAATTTCATAAAAATCTATTGAGAAATGAAGAAGTTATTGTTTTCATAAAACATGATACATAATTGTGAGAAAATAGAACATATGGTGTTATTGATTTAATTCTAATTAAGTATAATTCTAGTTGTGCATTGTGATGTTATTCTATGAATTAGATTCATAATACTTGTTAATCAAGGTTAGGAGACATTGAAATTATGGATAAATGGTGAATGATTATTTATTACTTGGAGTACTTTATTGTATGACTTATAGTGTAGCTATGAGTTAATGTATGAATCCTATGGTCTTAAAATTGTGGAGACATGATATGATATATATTATATTGATGGTATTATGATTAATCTTATGATTCTATTATTGTGGTAATATGATATATTATATGTGTTATGGATAACATGGGGCCGATGCTTTAATTGTATGATTCTAATATGATGGTGTGTGGACTCTATGAATATCATATTGTTGACTATGAACTTTATGATCTGATATTATTATGCAATGAACTCTATAATTCTAATGTTATTATCTTATGATATATTTTGTGCTTGTGTTGTGGTGAGGCCAAAGACCTCTATGTAAGACTATTATGTAAACTTCCATATGCACTTGTTGGTTCCGTATTGTGTGTTTTATATAATGAAACTTGAGGGTTTCAGTCCAACACCCTAAAGTTAATTAAAAGATGAGTTTGATTAAGGAGAATTATGTTAAAGGAAAATGGTAATGTTATTCGGTTATAGTGAAATATCTTTATTTAAGTAGAAGCGACTGATTCAAGGACTATGGAGATCTAATAACCTAGCGTGAACCTCAAGTGAGATTATGTGAACAATGTTACAACACCTTGGAGTGTGAGCGTCACAAATAGAAGTGGAATTTGAACTTGAGCCAAGCAATACAATTACAAAATACCCAAAGTGGAAGCAATATGGTAGCAATTTTGAATATGTGCTAATGTAGTAAAGATAGGATAAGATCCCTTAACTTATTAATAGTAGTATTATGAGAATGAGAAACTTGGAAATGAGTCAATAATCTCATAAGACATTACTGATTTGTTAATATGATAGTTGTATGATAGGAAACACGGACACATTGATTACTCTGTGTGATCCATTGAACAATGATTGTGTACTTGAAGTGAAATTATGTGTGATGGGACAAGTGATGATTGAAATCATTTCTTGGTTTGTGTGATGAATATTGTGACAATTTGTGAAACCTATCTCGTTACTACATAAGTGGGATGTAGAACACGTGTGGACACCGACTATGAAAGGACTCAATTTCCAAAAGGACATGAAAAATTGTGGTGCATGATAACGTTTCGATATAACAAACTTTTAGGGGCGGGGGTTGAATGATCAGTGTTCTTATGGGGGACGTGTGATGTGGTCTAAATGGCCCATGTCCCATTGGGATGTGCCCTACAAGGGTAATGAGGAGCCACCAACAGGAGCTTAGAGCTCGAGAGGCTTAGAGCCTATACCTTGGAAACCACGTCATTGTACTAGCTACAAACCCCACAATAAATGTTTGTGAAGAGGAGACATCCCTAATGCAATCTTAGTGAGGAGTGATGACAAGATAGTGCCTAAACTCGTAAGTGAGCAGGTGGTTACAGTTAATACCTGGGATGTAGGTGAAGACTAGAATGGTCCTTGGGGATCAAAAATGGCGTCAAGTTGTGAAACCTCAACGAGGCAAGGGGCCTCATGTAGCCAACTTGGCAATCACAATGATCATCGAAACATAACCAAGTTATGGTGAAAATAACCACCCGTAGTACTAGGATAAGGATATGTACTCTCATGACGTCACCCAAAAAATAAATGAAAGATGTAAGAGTGATTGAGCGTTTTTAGTTTAATATTTTTCTATTCTTCTTAGATTATTTGACTTCTCTTTGAATTTTATTTCCTCACTCTAACTCAATTTTTGTCTTAGACAAACAAGTGAGCTTAATTGATAATTGTTGCTTATTTTTGGATTTTTTGTTTACTTGACCTATCTTCCTTATGTAGGACCTAGAGAGCTCTACAAAATTTCAAATGGTGCATATCAATAGTCCCTGAAAAGATAAAGAAAAGATCTATAATTTTGTCAGAGATAAGTCAAGGTCAATTCTGTCATTTTGAGGGTCATTTTAGGCTTAGAAGTTAGAACCCTTGCACTAGAGTTTTGGGTTGCGAATTGGTGCAATTAGTAATTAGTTAGATTAGATTGGCATAATCATGGCTCATCCTTTCCTACTGACTCAGTCACTATATCTTAGTGCAATTAGTTAGTGAAGAGACACACTTTATTTTTTTAACACAAACAAAATTTGTAATTTCTTTTAGAAGTTTTCAAAATTAAACTATTTTCTCTCATTTTCTTTCAACTGTTTTTCATTGTTCTTTATTTTTCTTCTTCCTTTCATCGCTATTATTTTATTTTTCTCATACAAATTTTGTGGCTCTTACATTGATAATGATCATGGAAGGCTAAATAACCAATCAATCCAAGGATCCAGTCCGAGCAAGAAGAATTTGAGTTCTGGTTTGGTATTCTAATTTCTATGTGAATGTTCATCTTCTTCGTCAATCCTCTTTTCGATTTTCTTGATTATGAATATGTTTAGGATTGAAAATGAATTAAGTTATAGATTTATTTCCTAAGTTTTAATTTTAATCATAGATTGTTTGGATGATATTTTAATCCGATTTGTGATTTCAATTGATTTAGGAGTTAATTTGATTGAATTGCTTCTAATGATATTGAATTAACCTTCATAATATGATCATTATATAAGAACTATGATAATTTGTATTGCTTGGTTTAATGAATTGAATTGATATTCTTGAATCTGTTTTACAACACCTTTTATCAAATCTGTTAGTTTCTGCATTTTTCTTCAATTTTTGTTTGTGTTTTTTTGCAATTTTTATTCATTGCCTACAAACTGTTCGATTAAAATCCCCCTGTTGTTTATTAGTGAATTGAAGTTGAAACCAAATTGATCGTATCTCTAAGTCGACCTAGGTTAATCCTGTGCTACATAATTAGCATGGTTTAATTGTTTTGTACCAATTCGACAGTCGTTATCAAAGAGCTCTATGACAACATGTTAATGAGGCGTTTGGGCCCGAGTAGTGGAACAAAATGTGTAGTCAAAGATTAGGACTACGAGAGTGAATGCATGTAGTCGAACATTAAGAATGAATATGTGAACTGTGTAATTTATTTATGATTGTGCACTTTAGTCTTTTTATTGAAGCATGTTTAGGGGTGGAGGACTCACCCATACAACCTTGTTTTTAGAAAGTGATGGAAAACTATGTACGAATAACAAAGATGGAGTGATGTTGCCGATAAGATATGTCGATGCCAATAAGCAAAATGAAGAGAAGAAAGATGACATCTAAAGAACCTAAGAATCTTGGGTTTTGAGAGTTCATAGTATTAATTGAGTTACTCCTCTAAGTTCTAGTCTTCTTGTAAATGTGGGTAGACTAGGAACTATTAATATCATGTATCAATCTTTATTAGTGGCTCAAATATAATATGTATTTATGAGAGAAGGTGAAGTGTATATTTTGTTGATTGTATGAGGATATTCTATTAACAAATTTGTTCATGTGTAAATGAAATATACTATTTCTAGGACAAATGAGATTTAAATTATGAACGTTCTAAATGAATTCTAACAAGAAAGGAAATCAACTTTTGGTGTTCTAATGTATTTTAATAAAGAATAAAAAATTTACCTTATTAAAAAGTTATTTTTAGTAGTTAAATATTAATTTAATTTGCTAATTTTAAAAATAATAAGTAAATCCTTAATTGAAAATGAATGACGTTATAGAGCACTTAGTCACTACATCAATGGTCAAACTGATGGGTCAATGATTGAACTGCACTACTCAATTTCTATTAAAAAGATTAAAAATTATATACACTCCTTAAAAAAAAGCTAATTGTATGTGACAACATCACTTTAAAAGGAAGTTAATAATTAATCTAGTGATATCAAATATGAATGGAAATCAATTTCTCACTTATCTCTTTTAATTTGTTATTAGCTAAGGAAAATATATTTTGACAAGATAGAAGATCATCTTATAACTTGCTTGAGACATACATGCCCATCATGTAACTATATATATATATATATATATATATATATATAGTGATATTACTATTTCATAAACTATCATATCATGAACATTACTAGATTTCCACTAACAATGTGACATGTGTATGTGTTTTTTTTTCTTAACTAAAAATTGTTTTAAACATAAAAATCAAACACTTTTTTAGATATTATATAGATAAAAAAATTAAAGTGACTAAAAATATAAGAAGCAACAATGGGGTCTAGAAGGAAACATAAAAACAAAGATTAGAGGGGGTAGTGTGATCTATATGATTAATGACTTGTGTTATAATCAAATAAATTGATTATGTTGTAAAACAAACTAAATACTTACATGATGAAAGGAATTTGTTAACATAGATCCACTTAAAAATTAGGTGTATGATAGCAACTAGTACCTTTTCATTTGGACAAAAAAAATATGCTTTCACTTAAATCAACAAAAATTAAAGGACAACTTATATAATTTTAATTTCATTTTATTTATAAAAAAACTCAATCTCCCTTTTTTCTGTCCAAGCAACTTCATTCTTTTGTTACGTTGCAACCAATGCACCACCATCCTTAAGAAGCATAAACAACAATGAAATAAAATGCTTATGAATATTTTTCTCTAATGCAAGATACATAAATTAAATTCTATTAAACATGAAGCAAACAATTGTAACTCGAACCAAGTTGAACCCAAAAAATGCATTGATGTCAGACCCCCTAAACTTAGGTTAGCTATTTGCGTAGGTGACGTCTATAACTTCATGACAAACCTCAAATACAACATCAAATAATTTGAATTTGAAATCGCAACCATAATCTTCATTGGTGACTATTGCTACCGAGACCCTTACTCGTTACATCATCGATTTCCTCATTGCCTTACCCTCCTGATACCTGTGGTAGAAGCACGTGTTCCTTTGCAGCAATGATGACATGGGCTTCATCGCCTTTCTCGGCCTCCTATCATTGTCGACAGATGGATTCACGTTTTTGGAGGGGTGAAAGAAGTACGAGGTGAGCTAGGATTGTGAAGGGTGGATTGAAAAATGCACGAAGGAAGAAAACATGGAGGAAAGAGAAAAATGACTTTGATTTTTTATTTATTTAAAAATAGAGTAATAATACATAATTGTCCTTTTATTTATGTCTGTCTAAATCGAATAAGAGTGAATTTTTTGTCCAAATGAAAGGCTGTTGAATGTTAACATACACCTTTTAATTTTTAAGTGGATCTATGTTAGTAACCCCCTGCCCCACATATATATAATCAAGTTATAAAATACCAAATTTCTGTAAATTTTTATCTGATTAAATAATTTTTTTATTAGCCAATGTTAGTTGCTATTTTTTGTTAGAATGTTAGTGGGGTAATTCAAATGCACAACCTCTCTCCCTCCCCATCTTCTATTCAACCCTTAAATCTTCATTCCTAACCATCAAGACAACCTTATAATTGATTAAATAAGTTTGATATATAATATTTTTGACCATAATTAAAATATTATATTTTTTTTATAGAAAATATGCAGTTAAAATAATTTTAGAAAAATGACTCATATTTTTATATATATGTAATTTATCAATTACCATGAAACAAAGATATCAAGTGAAAGAGGAATTTTGCCAATTACAATAGAGTTCAGGACTAAATCTCGACTTGACCCTTTCGATATATCACACTAGCTCCAGTAATGACTTCTCTCACACTAAGTTTAGAAGTCGGTATTACCTTGATGTGATGAAAGACGCTAGCATGCATTACCGCCTTAGATGGCAAACAATTGACATAAGCCTAATGTTTTGTCATGTCATTCATATGCAACTCTAATGACCTAACAATTTTTTCAGCACATATTCAGTATTTAAAGTCAAACTCAACAATTAGGTATGATATCTCATTTTTCCCCACTTCACTCACACTCTTACTAACTTGAGTGTTGGACTCTTTATGGAAGGTCGCCACTAGAGTTCTCCACTGACGTCTACATTTTTGTGAAGGCCTTTTTCCTTGCCACTTAAAAATCTCATCGTCATAGCTAACTCTAGGTTGTGGTTTCACCCCCCAAACTCATAGTATACAACTCTTACTAAAAATGATATGCAAAGCAACATTTTCAACACATATCAACACTATGCATAAGCACATCACAAGGATAATTGCATCCCCCCCTCACCCAACCAAAATTTACATAAGTTCTTATTGAATCAATTTATTTAAGGAAACCAATTATTTTTTATGGTTGTTGTAATTCACTATCACCGACAACATGGCGTGAAATCCCATCCTTCCTTGAATTTTCTCTCCACACCATAGCAACAATAATTTGGTGTGCTACCTTGCTCAATTGACTCCTAGCGACAAAGTGGACAAGTTTTCAAATGTAACTATAATAGCCATTTGTTGGATGGGGAAGGAAGGAACACAATCTAATAGAGAAGTAAGTTAAATCACAAGTTATTCTTAACAAGCAATAATCAACGCTTAATAAGTTACCAGTGAAGAGATGAATCACTTCTTCCTCTCACCTCTTTAATGAAATCGAATTTCATTTTGCTCCTCTGTTGCAACCTCAAGCCACCGTCAACCTTCATCTAAGCTCCCTTTCTTTCCCTTGCAAATTAGAAGACGACAAGGTGAGATAGAATACATGAAGGGAGAAGAGAGAGAGAGAGAGAGAAAGGTGGGAGAAGAGAAGGGAAGAATAAGTTAAAAAAAAGCAATAAATGAGAAAGAAGGATTGAGGATAGGGACTTTGTTACTGAAAATCACCTCTAACGACAATATGTGACATAAACATTTATTTTTGATTGATACATGTAGGTATTTTTACATCGCAATTCGATTTTGTGACTGTGTTAGATGACCTAAATCTACTAGGTTACTTGGCAATTGAAAATAGATACTAAAGAAAAAAGAAATGCTTGTGCATACTGGAAATTTTAAAACATCAAATTTCCATATATAGAATTTCTAAATATAGACACAAACTTACAAAGTTTGGATAAGTACAATACATAACCAAATGAAAATGCTAAAATACACTACACTAGTTTATCCAATATCAAAACTTACACAAGTAAAAAGAATACCGAGATTAAAAACTCCTTGGTACTAGTATAATTTTCCTCAAAATCTAAGCTAAAATGAAAATAGAAAAATGAAAAAACCAATAATCTATTACAATATATAAAGGGGATACCACTTTTGGTAATCGTTTTTTTATCTCTCTTTATCTAGACCATTTTATCCTTGAAAAACACACTCAACAACCTTCCCATGATTAAACCAAAATAAAACAAGCCATGTACAAATGAGGAATACAAAATTTTGAACAAATTTTGGTTTATATGTTCATTTTATTATTTTACCCCTTAACTAAAACTAGAATGTTGTAACCACCCACTAACCACTCTTTCATTTATACATTTATATTAACAAATAATATCTAAAATTGAAATCAATTTTGTTTTCTAAAATATAATTTTGTTTGTATTGTTTCTTTATTTTTGTAGTCTTAGATTTAGGGGTGTTCGCGGGTACGGGTCACCCGTGAACCCGAACCGATCCGAACAGTTTGGGTTGGGTCATTTATATATTTGGATCAAAACCGAACCGAACCAATCAAAACCGTTCATGTACGGGTTGGGTCACGGGTTTAGATTTACAGATTTGTTGATCCGATGACCCGATCCGTGAACCCGTAATAATAATATAAATTTTATTATTTATATATATATATATATATTAAAAATTAAAAAAATAGTTTTGACAATAAAAAAAGATATGATATTGTAAATGTTTAAGATTGCATTCAAAAATAAGATAGGATATTTTTTAATATTGCATTAAAAAAAAGGATATAATATTTTTAAGATTGCATTGCATAATATAATAAAATATCTTTAAGATTGCATTGGATAATATGATAGAATATATTTAGGATTGCATTCAAAAATTGGTTAAAATCATATCTTTAAATTAGTATAAATAGAAACATATTTTGGTGTTCATGTATGCATTCCATTCCAAATAATATTAGAGAGTTTATGTTTGCATCATT
>PYAF01005501.1:127598-139654 GCA_007407185.1 Glycine tomentella
TTCACAAATCTTTTGTTTTAATTTATATTATAAGTCTATTTTATAATATTATGTTGATGGTATTAAATGAATCAATTTTACTACTTTCATACATTTGATAATATTGTGTTAATTGTATGAGATATTTGAAAGAATCGTGATATAAAATAGTAGTTCTAAAAAAAAATTTAAATGGGTAACCCGGTGATCCGAACCGAACTAAACTGTTCATGAACGGGTAGGGTTGGGTTGGGTTTCATTTTTTTTTTGAAAACCGAACCGAACCGAACCGATCAAATTTGATTGGGTTGGATCCTAAATTTGGCCAAAACCGATCCGAACCGACCCGCGAACACCCCTACTTAGATTTGTATGTATTAACTACTAATTAATACACATAATTTAATAGTTGTAAATTTATTTTATTTTAATTTCATATATCTAAAAATTTCTCTTTTATTCCTTCTTTATTGTAAATAATTGTTATGAGATTCATATTTATTAATGAGTGTATTGGACAAAGTAGGTTTTTTAACCCTTTTAATCATGATAAACTAACTATTGTTATTTAGAAGGAACAATATTTTTTAAATTTAAAATTTCACACTATCCCACTATTTTCTTAACCTTTTTTTAAATAAATGAGTATTACTTAAATATTGTCATTTCATTTTGTTTTTAAAACCCCAAACTATCTCACTATTTCCTTTCATTTTATTTTTATTTCAAAAAACTTGAAATGTATTTTTTTAAAAGAAATAGAAGAATTATTTTTCAATAATAAAATAAATATATGATAATATTTATGTTTTTTTTATATAATTTATATACTATATTTTATAATTGAAATAGGGACACACAAAACAGCTTCTTTGATTCCACTAATATTAATATGATATGAGTGTCGTGATTGCTCCTGATGTTACCACAGCACACCCTGAGCCCTCAAACCCTTACCCCATTCATTCTCTCTCTCTCTCGCTGCTCTCTCCTTCTCTCTATCTATCTTATACCCTCCAATTCGCAAACCCTACCTTCTCTCTCTTTCAAGCTTCGACGCGCACATAAGCATTCAACCCTCTCTCTCTCTCTCTCTCTCTCGCTCTCGCATTCCGTTCCCCTTTTCGCATTTTCACCTTCTCCTGTTCCGTTCTGTTTTCGGATCTCTGCGTTTTCCCGAATTCCGACAATTCCGAACTCAGCGGCGATGGGCGACGGCAAGGTCAATTTCCCCGACGTTCTCTTCTCCGGCAAGCCCTCCGATTCCCTCAGAGGTGATTTAATTTGATTTGATTCATTCCAATTTCGATTAGGGCTTTTTTTCCGAGTCTCTCTCTCGAAACGCACGTTTTCATTGTCTCGCAATCATTGCTCGATCTCCCTGTCTGGATCCGTCGAATCTCAATCCGCGATTCGTTCGGCGTGTCAATTGTGCGCCCAACAGTGGAGCCTGTTCATGCTTGTGTGGCTCTAGATTCTTTTGTTTGTTTTTGTTTTTGCTTTTGTTTTTATTTTCTCTATGTTTTTCTTAGTGCTTTTTTTGTTTTTAATTTTTGGTTGAGTTGACTTTGGATTGGGGATTGATCTGTGTTAGCATCCCTTTTGATTTAGTGAGTGTGGTTTGCTGAGAAGTGGCCTTTTATAAGGCCGTGTTTGGATGGATTGGGTGGTGTTCACTTTGCTGTTGTTGTTAATCTGAATCTGGAATTATCATGTTTTTTAACGTATAAGTAAGCTGATTTGATTGTGTTGTTGGTGGGGTTGTTTTCTTCTGCGTGTGTGGCTTGGTGATTTGATTTGCCTGTTGACATTTTTCAAAAATGGCTTTTATGATATGTAATTGTAAGTGGTGCTGGATACTGCAGATCCCGTAGTTAAGCACTTTTACCATATGGATTTTATGATGTATTTTTCAGAAGCTAGTCATTGTGGCTCACGAGGAAGCAATATAACTGCCCTTTGTTTTTTCTGCATTTTTGTTTTTTCTTGGAAAAACTTATCTATTTTATCTTACTGTATTTTAGGCATTTTTCATAACTATAAACTGATTTGAATGACATTTATGCTAATATCTGCATTTTGGTTTGTGTTAGATGAAGCATCCGTAGGACATGGCGGGGAGAAAGGGATTGTGGCGCTACTTGATGATTCGAAAGGTATCTTGTTTATCTATTTACAAGTTAAAATTTAGTGTTGTTTCTCATTAATGCGTAAATGGTAACAATTGGTTCTGAACTCGTTTTACTTTCAGATCAATTGTTGTCTGACAACAGCATACCGTTATCCCCACAGTGGCTTTATTCCAAACCTGTTGATGCAAAGACAACTGCCAACCCAGTGGGGGTATGTAATATTTGATGTTTTGATGATTGTTACCTGCATTATCAGAGCACCCCCCCCCCCCCCCCCCCCCCCCCCCCCTTTATGAAATCTATTGGTGTGGTAGGGTTCTATTGCTATTCTTTATCATTTTGGTGATCGAGAATTTATCATTTTGGAAACTGGAGAGTTTAAAATGGCACTACTGTGCATGCAATTTTATTTGATTTTACAATGCTGGCACTGCTCTTGTTGGAAACAGTGAGAGGGAAGTCTTTTGATCACTTACTCCTTTCTAATTTTAGAATCATTTTTTTTTTTTTTTGCAATTTGCCAGGTACCATTAATGTTGATTTAGGTGCCCAATTAACATGATAGAAGTTATTGTGCATTTTATATTTGTAAATAATTAAATTTTTCTAATACAAGGATGTAACTGGGAGTTCTGTAGTTTCTTTTACCTATGCACATCTGTTTGGTTGATTAATCAGGTTTACTTTGAGAAAGTTGAATACTTATGCATCTGTATCTTTTCTCTTAAGGTTGAATTTGAGTGGCTACACAAACTGTAGATTTGATAATGTTAATCTTTTATCTCTTTAACTTCCATAGATGCCTGATCATAGGAAAATGATTGGATGATATATCTACTTGGTTTTTGCTCAGGTGAACTCAACTGATCCCATACTGAAAGACAGTTGGCGTTTGGAGGGGTCTCAGGACAAGAAAGACTGGAGGAGGACAGCTCCTGATGTTGACATCAGTCGCCGCTGGCGTGAAGAGGAGAGAGAAACGAGCTTGCTTGGGAGAAGGGATCGCAGAAAAGAAGATCGTCATAATACTTCAACCTCGGAGAATAGATCCTTACCCTCTGATCGCTGGCATGAGAGCCGTGGTTCTGGCCATGACGCTAGAAGGGAGAATAAGTGGTCATCAAGATGGGGTCCTGAAGATAAAGAGAAGGATTCTCGTAGTGAGAAAAGAAATGATGTTGAGAAGGAAGATGGTCACACTGAAAAACCTTCTCCTGGAGTTGGGAATCGCATGGGCCCTGATCGTGACACTGATTCTCGTGATAAATGGAGGCCGCGACATCGATTGGAAGCTCAAGCTGCTGGTGTGGCCACATACCGTGCTGCACCTGGATTTGGGCTGGAGAAAGGACGTACTGAAGGCTCCAATGTGCGATTTTCACCAGGAAGAGGAAGGGCAAATGTTAACGGAAACCTACAAATTGTAAGGCCTCCTATTGGTTCTGGTGCTGGATCTGCACTTGTGGATAGGAATAAAACCATATTGGGGAAGTCTAGTCTTGGTGCTGATTCATATTACTACCCAAGGGGCAAGCTCCTTGACTTGTATCGCAAGCAAAAGGTTGATCCAAGTTTTGATAGCTTGCCTTCTGAGATGGAGCATACATCACCAATAACTCAACAGGGTTCTGTTGAACCATTAGCATTTGTTGCTCCTGCTGCTGAGGAAGAGGTATGCAGAATATAAAAGATGAAGAAACACTTCTATTATTCTTGAAGGGTCATTTGCTTTGCAGCATTGATATTGATTCTAACTTGTATCTTTCTTTCAGGCTGTCCTTAAAGAAATATGGAAAGGAAAAATTACTAGCAGTGAAGTCTCAGGCTACTCCTTTAGAGGAAGGGATGGAGGGTCAAATGATGATATTTCAGGTGACATATATGCATGGATTTTTTGGTTTCTGTAAAATAATCGACTTCCTTTTTCTCTTATCGTTTTCTTCCTTGGCTTATTTCAGGTCCTGGTATTACAAGTGAGGGAAAACAACCTTCCATTGGCGTTGGTGCAAAGGTTATATCAGGAAGTGATGTCTCTGATGATTCTGATCAAATTCTAATTGGTTCAGCATCAACTGATGGCGGTTTATTGAGAAATATAGTTGAGGGTGAGAAATCAATATTATTTTTTACTCTATTGTGCTAATCTGTTGAAAGTAAAGATTTTTCAATTTCTTTACATTTATTGATTGTATAAAAATTATCATTTTCAGAAGTTGCAACTTTTCAAGAAGGCAAGCAGCAACATATGGCAACTATTGGTGTGCATGGGATAGATGAGAGTTCTGTTAACAGCATTGGGGAGGGAAGCATTCCTGGAAACAAAGTTGCTGAATCAGCAAATTTTGATTACCATCAGGGACAAGCTTCTGGCTTTCGAGGTCATGCTAACCGGATTGGTGTTGACTCAATTGCTGCTTCTGAAGTTAGTAGTAATCTACCTGATGATTCTCGCTCTCTCTTTGATTTTTCATCTCTGCAGCAAACTTCAAGCATTAATCAACAGGACTTGAAAATTAATGAGAAGACGTATCCACCTGAAAGTGTTATTGCTCTTGAGGAGTTGAGTTTGTGCTATCTGGACCCTCAAGGGGAAATTCAAGGACCCTTTCTAGGGATTGACATCATTTTGTGGTTTGAACAAGGGTTTTTTGGGATGGACTTACCAGTTCGCTTGTCAGATGCTCCCGAAGGATCACCATTTCATGAACTTGGTGACATTATGCCTCATTTGAAAGTCAAGTCAGGACTAGGTTCCGGTAGTAACAGGGTTATTCAATCAGAACCTTCTGATGCCATTGGAAGGAACCTAAAAGTAGATGTACATAATTTTGACTATGATGGATCTTCTGTTAGCGATGATCAACCTTGGTCTTCTTCCCGACCTGATACTTCCTCAAGTGTTGGCATTACTTCCCAATTACCCAACCAAAGTTATCACTCTGAGGTCAAGTTCTCTGATGATCAGTGCTTCAGTAATATTGTTGCACATGATGAGGGTAAGTAATTTGCTTTCTCGTTCTGCCATTCTCATGTCCATCGACAATTATTTTGCTTATCAATTTGTATGTCCTTGTTTGATAATTTATGAATCTATTTCTACTTTTATTTATATATTTGTTTATGTAGATGTCACTTTGTCAAAATTGGCTGGAAGCATAAATGAAAAACCTATGATGAGGCCCATGGATGTCAGCGCTTTGTATTCCCATTCTACTGGAAAACCTGTTGCAAATGAAGTTGCAGTGGATGATACTCATAATAATGAGGCTGATAAGTTGCACCCCTTTGGGTTATTGATGTCTGAACTCAGAGATGGTTCTCATTTAAGGCGTGCACAATCTTCCAATAGTTCTATGAGATTGGGTGACCAGAGTCATTTTCTAGATCCATTAATTGATAGAGATGCTGCTCTTGCTGATCAAAGCTCTGTTGGTGGCATGGTTAATCAGCCTCCTTTCAGGGAGACATGGGCTGATGAATATGGGTTAAATAGGCATTTTAATGGTAATCCACATTTCGGCTCATTAGAAGATCAGTTCTTGTCCCATATGGGACCAAAATTTAATAATTTTGATGTGACAGAGCAACTCATGTTGCAGAAGCTTCAGAAAGAAAGGCTTCAGCAGCAGAGTAATATATCCAATCATTTCCCTGCTCATCTTAGTGGGTCAGATTTAGAGCGATTTCCTGGTTTTGCTCTTGCTCAGAACAAGAGCTCCAGCATCCAGCAGCAGATGATGCATAATCCTGGATCAGATTTTGAACGTATTCTGGAACTTCAGATTCAACAACGCCAGCTTGAGCTTCAACAACAGCAAGATATGCATCATCAACAACTACTTCACCAACAAATGAAACTTCAGCCCCAGCAACAGTCTCAAGTTCAGCAGTTGCTTCTTGAACAGTTTATGCATCAGCAGATCCCTGATCCCAATTTTGGGCAGTCAAAACATGATATTTCTAGGGATAACCTGTTAGATCAGGTTCAAATGAGGAGATATGTGCATGACTTGCAGCAGAATCCACATTCTTTAAGGCACCTTGATCCATCAATGGAACAGATTATCCAAGCAAATATGGGTCTCAATGCTGCCCAAGGAAGGCAAGCTGATTTGTCAGACCTCTTGTTGCAAGCAAGGCATGGAAATGTATTGCCTTCTGAACAACAGCTTCATTTTCAGCAAGATCAGCTGCAGGCACAGCAGTTATCTTTGGCTCTTAGACAGCAGTTAGGGTTGGATGGAGAAAGGCATTTTGGTAGGTCATGGCCAATGAATGAAACTGGACAGTTGGTTAGAAATCCAACAACCCATCAACTTGGTCATTCAGCTGGATTTAATGTTTCAGACATCCATAAACAGCAGCAGAGGCTTGTGACTCAAGAGGAGCAATTAAATTATTTGGGGAGGAATCTTCCAGAGCAGAACCAGAGAGGGTTCTATGATAATCCTATGATGTTTGAGAGGTCTGCACCTATTTCCCAAGGAAGGGAATTACATGACCGCCATCGCTATTTACATCCAGGTGATCAAATGAGTTCTTTATCCTCTCATCATCTACAATCATCTGATGATCTTTTTGGTCATCACCCTGATGCTTTCAAGAGTTCACTCCATGGCAACAATGGACATGTGGAAAATAGCTGGATTGATCCCCGGGTGCAAATACAGCAACACCTTGAAGCTGTAAGGCAGAGAAGAGAGTTAGGAGATACTGTTACATCAGCAGATCTAAACTTGTCTGCATCTGCTGGAGCTCACGAAGAGAGTTCAGCACGAGGTTTTATGGACATACTTCATCAAAAATTGGGTGTTCAATCCACACAACCATCAACTGGCGATAAATGGCATCCTCTTTCATCAAGAAGTGACAAATCTTGGCATGTTCCTGAGGCCACTTCAATGATGCATTCTTTTGAGCATCCGTCAGATCAGCAAGTCCATATGAATGACCCTTTATTAGAAAGGACTCAAAGTGCTAATTCCAATGCCATAATCCCTGACCATTTAAACAGCATGCATATCACTGACCAATACAACAATCTAGGAAATACTGAAAGAATGCCTCTTGGGTCTAGATCTGGTTCATTACTTGAAGAACAATCACTGTTATCTGCTAATAAGGACACTTTACATCCCAATTACAGAATTCCTTTTCAGATTGGTAAATCATCTATGGGAAAAGACTTACTTGAGTTAGAAGCTAATAAGGGTCTGAGACATGACTATATGGGCACAATGAACAATTTGGTTCCTGGGATGTTAGACATGTCAGAGCAAGTGGAAAGCATAACGAATTCCATGGAACTGCCCGCAATTGCCCATAGTAGACATAGCTCACTGAGCAGTGCAGGTAATATACCAAACAACTGTTATCCTTCATTGAAGTTGAGCTTGTATATGATGGTTGAAAATAATAAATGAGATTCTTTAGGTGGTGATGGTGGTTCATTTGGTCGTGAGATGGGTTTGAATAATTCACGTGGAGATGAGGTTTCTGGTGACAGGTAATATCTTGCATATTTTTCCTTTTAGGTCTAAAATTAATTTGGTTATTTGGGTTCTAGAAATTTCTTTGAATCTTTTGATCTCTGCTGGCTAACAATTAAGGTTTGCATTACACGTTTGTTGAGTTCAAAGTTATATATGGTGATTTATCTATTCCTGTTTCTCATTTAGCAATAGGCTTTGCATAAGGCTGTAGTCTGGATAGCCCATAATTTTTTGTGAATCTTTTCAGCACTACCTTCAAAATTTCCCCCCTACTTGATGCTGTTTGCAAATAATCATTATACACTTTCTTGACTACAACTGTGAAGAATTTCATTTGACTAAATTTATCTAAACTTGATGTAATTAATCTTCCGAAATGGCGAAAATGGGCTGGCTACATTTTTGTATAGATAGTAGTAGCAGAAAAATTACTTCCAGGAAAGATGGCCATTTAAAGATTTAAAGCATTTGATCTTGTTATTGTCTATATATAATCTGGAGTAATTATTGCCAAATAATGACAGTTTGAATATACATACGATACATATTATTGGAAAGATGATTATTAAACTTGAGGTTTGATCGACTTCTATTGACAGGATACCTCCTTCTACAAAAGGGTTTGATAATGCTTTCCATAAGCGCCCCCATGTATCTCGGGTTTTATCCTCACCTGATGTCCAGTCAGACCAGCCATCCATACTCCATGTCAATCAAAATAATTTAATAAATCTTGCTTCTAGTGAAGGTATGTGAATTTTTAACAGCCCTCTTTACCTTTTTCTTTTTAACATTTCAACGGTCTCTGAAATATAAGGTTCTATGGTAGGGAGACGAGAAATGACTGGAAATTTGTCAATCAGTAGCATGACAGATGCTCAGGCTTCTGGGAAAAAAGAGGTTCGGTTTAGATCTTCTTCCTTCAGTGAAGGTGCTGTGTCAGAGACATCATTTATAGACATGCTTAAAAAGCCCGTTCTTCCTGAGGTGGTGGCAGACTCACATGCTGCCAGTGGAATCGGGACCGAGTCATCCGATGCAGCACAAGCAGGGCGAAGCGGGAAAAAGAAAGGTAAGAAAGGAAAACAGATAGATCCTTCTCTTCTGGGTTTCAAGGTCTCCAGTAACCGGATCATGATGGGTGAGATTCAACGCCCTGAAGATTAATGGTTAATTGCATGTAGATTAGGTGTAAAATTTTTGAATTTTTTATTTTTGGGGTAAGGGGATGAATGGTGTACAGTCCGCTAGAGCATAGCTATAATATCTTAATACATCTGTTTATTACAATAGGTGTAATAGATTTACATTTTAAAGCCCTTTTGGCGTTACGAGTGTGTACAGAGATGAGTGTATATAAACGATGAGGCTATGCTTGTTATCATATGGTGGATGGTTCAACGATTTTGGTGGGGATAGAAATAGAAGAGAGAATTAATTGTATCCATCGTGGTTTGTTGAGTTAAATTGATATTTAGTGTCTTGATTTCAAATTAGGTAGTTAAATAAATCTTGTTATATTTTCTACACATTTGTTAATATAAAAAATGAAAGTTATATAATGCAATATAATGATAGATTCATAAGATTAAGTTTTAAATTATTATAAAATTATTAAACTTGTTAATGTATTAATAAAATAAAGCAATTAAAGATTACAACAAAAATCAATATTGTTAATTTTATAACTTGACGCCGAATGTATTATAAGCGATTTTTGTTTATGTAAACGAGTGAGGGGAGTCAATTTTGATGATTAGATTTTAACTATGGATGTTAAAGATTGAGATGGTGTGTGGATTAATTTAATTTTGAACTCCCCTTATTTTTATGACAGTTGAGTAGCATCACGGTTATCAAACTCGATTTAAATAGTAGAATTGTCCATTTTACGAGTTTATTACCTCTTTACTAACTAAATTGAACGGAGACTTTTTTTGGAGTAGAATCGTACGATTTTACGTATAATCTCGATTCTATTACGTTTTTGTGAATATACTGGATTTAGGAATGAGGTCGTTTCGAATATCATTTTTTTTTTATTTGGGTTAGATTTATAACATATTTGTTTTCTGCACCCCTTTTTTCTTACTATACACTTTTTGACTCATTTTTTTTATACTAAAAATTGGACTTTTGTTTTAATTTAACTAATTTTTATTTATACTATTTTTTTATTAATACACTTTACTTGTGTTATCAACTTTATTACTTCAATTGTTATTTTGAATTTTTTAGTATCCCTTATTTATAATTGTACTCATTTAATTTGATAAAATTAGTTATGTCATTATTTCGTATTTATATATAGGTAATTTACTTTTTTTTTATCTGAAGTAGATTCTTATGATTCTATGAGGCCTTTACGATTATACGTAGAATCGTGATTCTGATAACCTTGCATAGCACCAGTATCATTGTGAAACAGGCATGAAATACGAGTTCATATAAGCCTCCCACCCTTTTTAGTTTTACTTAATATTTTGTCCCAGCTTTTATTGAGCTTTTTTTCTCCTTATAAGGAGAAGCTAGGTCAAACACATTCATGATTCAAATTAAAAGGCACTTAATAATAAGCTCTCTTGAGCAACTTTTTTATAGCTTTTCGCTGGCATACAAATACGTACAAAGCCCAACCTTTGAATCCCATCTTCCCACTATTTTTTAATTATAACTTTTTAAAACTCTACAATGTTTTTTTGACCAAGTCTAATATGAAGACGTGAATATCCAGGGACACTGGTGAACTAGGGTTGTGAGCCACATGATATAATATTAAAATAATAAACGGTCGAGATTTATGATCGGTTACCTGCTAACACTTTTATTTTGAAAATGAATTTTTGATTTACTTTTACAATAAAAATTACCCCAATTGAAATGGCAGCAGCGTTGTCGTCTTCTCCTCCAAAGGAGCCACAATTCAAGGACGAGGATAGGGAACAACAGGAACAACACCAACAACCTCAACCTCAGGCAGTGAAAGAGTGCGTCCACAAAACCAAAATGATTTAGTTTCTCGGACGCACCACTCCCATCGTTCTCCAAAAGGACAATAGATTAAGTTACAGTGAAATTTTCTTTTTCTAAGTTGATTATGAAAGTTGTATTTTAATTAAAATGGAGATAATAGAAAAATTTGTAATCGGGTGGAATTTCCCCTTGTTCATCGATCGACTTTATAGCATTGTTAATTTCTTCATTTTCTTGATTGTATAGTAAGGTTCCGGGGACAAATATTGTATTCAGTTTGGAAAAATAGGAAAAATCAAGAGAGTGAAAATAGGAGTTACTAACGAGGACAGAGTGTTGGGGAAGGAGATTCAGGGCAAAGAGAAGAAGAGGATGAAGCCACCATGTCAGATCTGGAAAATAAGAGTTACAACTCTTGAAGGTTTGTATCGCAAAAGCGAGGTCGTGAGTTCGTTCACCGATTTTGCCAATTTGGCGCCGTATCGTTTTCATTTTCCGACGACAGCCACAACGAACAGTATGCGGCTAGGCAACAGTGGATGGACCAGATCTATAAAAAAATGAAAGTGATATTTTTATTTGGGTGACTATTTGACAAATCAAAATTAGAACATTTGGGTAACTTTTGTTTTGTTGATTAATTCTTCAAATCCAGTTCATAGCAGGGGAATTTTTTCCCCTCTTTATGTCCAAGTAAGATTTCTGCAAAGAAGAAAGGAAACTCCAATAAGCTAAACATGAGCAACGAAGGAACATAATTTCTAGGATCATCGTCAAACAATTTGTCTCCAAAAGCAGAAAAACCCAAAACATCATTCAAACCAACCACTTTTGAAAAATTAAAAGCAAAACAAGAGAAACAATTTTAATAAATATATTATTTTAATAAATATATAATTTTAATTATTAATTTATATTTTTTTTCTTTTTTCGTTTTATTTTTTTGCCATCTGCACTCTACTTTATTTCTTTTTTGCTATCCACACCCCCTCATGACTTTCATGACTTTAAAGTCATGTACAGTGAAAAATTGCTAACTGTAGTCCAGTATTTGATAAGTTTATCATAAAAATTGAAAATGGCTAATTAAAATATTAAATGAATAATTTTATTTAAATCAGTTTTATTTAAACATTTTAATTTAAATAAAGTCACTTATTACTGAAATATTATTTGGAATTTTTCATTCATATTAATAAATTACATTATATTATTAAATCTGAATAACAATATAAGAAATTTATTCATATTTAAAACCTTGGTGAGTGTACCGTGTAATTTCTCTTATGAATTATGTATAAAATATTTGAGTAAATTATATACAGGTCTCATATTTATTGCATAATTATTTACTGCATATATAATTTTCTTTTACTGATCTCAATTACAGTGTTAAATAATCAAATTGATGATTAAGTTAAAAAAAAATTGAAAGCGAACGACCTTATTGTTTTAGTTTCAATTTAAACATTATTATAAT
>PYAF01005501.1:154146-208844 GCA_007407185.1 Glycine tomentella
AATTTTTTAAAAAAAGTTGAATCTTGTCTATGATAACTATAGAATCTCACTTAATAGAATATATTTTTAGACGATGAACCTGTAATGATCAAATTAAAATAAATAGTAAAGTAGAAGATGACATAGTATGAAGATGTTACAATAAAATTGGATTTAACCTTGTTTCCAGTTGGATAAATTGTTGTGAGTGAATAGAAAATTATGTAAATCGTGTTCTGATCGAAAACATTATGTTTAAAACTAATAGAATATAATGATGTAAAATATTTTTTAAAAATTAATTTAGATGTTTAAATTAAAATAATCCAGGATGGATAAAAATAATGATATTGATTGACTAAAAAAAAAATACATACCAACCAAGTAACTAGAGTTAAAATTATCATGAAACACATAAGTAGGTGGTGAAATTATTTGTTCAAATATGTTTTAGGTTAATTTTGGACAACTATTTTCATAAAAAATGTATTTTCTATGAATTAGGATACACGATATTCTCCCTTATTTGAGTGCACACTTACATATATATCTCCCTCTTCGAGTTTATACTAAAAAATTTGAAGTACTTCTTCGTGACAGCAATTTTATCTCCATGTAAAACCAATCAATTAAATATATATTTTCTTTTATAAAATGTGAAATAAAATTAGAATAAAGTGAGGTAATTGATACACACCTAGTTGTCCATGAAAACTAATTATTTTAAACACTATCTATTTTTTGCATCCTTAGAATCCAACACAAATCACATATGTACAACCCTTACTAGTATATTTGCATTTTTTATTTGAGGGTGTTACATGTGAAACAAAATCGTATTTTGAGGCCACTTTTTTCCCCCAAAGAATGTCTGATTTCGACTAATCTTAAAGTTACACATCACATACTTATGTGCAAGGTATAATGCTTGAAATTAATACACGTGAGTGGATGCTGAATTGTGCTGAGTACATATGCCCTATTTTGTTTACTTCGGATGGAAGGTTTGGTTTTGGATTGGCTAAAATACCGTGGTGAGCTTGAATTTCTATTTGTTGGTTTTCAAGTGCAGCTAATTTCTCTGTGTTGGTCTTTTCGAATTTTGTGCAAGGTTTGGTGAATTGTTCACTGTGGCATGTTCTACTAGAATGGTATGATTGGATAACGGATGATGATGTATATGAATTGTATGTTTTTGAGGTTTTATTCTTTCCCTATATATATATATATATATATATATATATATATATATTTTTTTTTTTTTTATCTTGTAATGACATCTTTGGAAGACTTGTGACAATTGGTGTTACCCCAACTGCCTGATTAGGGAATTGTAAACAAATTATCCAGGTGGAGAGGGAGATGGTGGTTTTATTGAATGTCTGTCTTGAAAATAGAAAATAAAATGTGATTTCAGTACCCAACTAGTTGCAATGCTTTGAGAAAGATACAGAGAAACCCATGACCTTTTTGAGAAATCTAATGGATCCACCGACATTTCAGAAAATCCTTTTGGAAGGTTGGTTAGGGACTAGGAATCCCTGTTTTGGAAACACTTAGTAATTCACCATGCATCATGGCATCCCAGGACTTAGTGTCCACACCCAAGCTAGGTGCCATAAGGCTGGCTAACTACAAAATAAACTTAAGTTGATATGTTGTTATATTCCCTGGATAAACAAGCTAAACTCATGTGGGCAGGTTGTTATATCCCTTGAGAATCAAATTAACTCGTATGGATACGTTGTCCATTGAGATTCCAATCAGCTCGTGGGATAGGTTGTCATATCTCGTGAGAACCAAAAAACTCATGGGATAAGTAGTTATATCCCGTGAGAACCAAATGAATTCATGTGGATAGGTTGTTATATCTCTTTGTTGGGATTAACCACCCAAACTCCTTCTCGGTTGGGAGCAACACCTCAACCAACCATAACAAATACCGACTCAACCCTCAAAGGATCAAACAGTAAAATGCGGAAACGCGAAACGATCAAAACGAAGGAAACACGAGAGATAAGGGAGACAAAACAACACACAAAAAAGTTTTACGTGGGAAAAAACCTCTAAGAGGAAAACTCACAGGATCTAGTCCAGAACAATCCACTATTCTTAATAATAGTGGTTACAAACACTCAACGACCTCTTGCCGGAGCCACTCAACCTCACCAACAACAATGGTGAAGACACCCTCAACGAGAGTTGCTCTCAACATCTCGGAGACACTCTCTCAACAGCCTGATGCTGGAGACACTCACAGACGAAGTTCACTCTTCTCTGTGATCACCACGAGATTCCTCTCTACCCTCTGGTTTTTGAAATCTGTCTGCTTCCATCTATAAATGTTGTATTTATAGAGAGGAAATAGGTTTAGGGTTTTCAGCACCTTAAACGGGAAATGGGCCGAGGTCAACCCTCGGGATTTGGGCCCAAGTCAAACATTCCCTTTGTCAGCACCTAGGGATTTGGGCCAAGCATTAAACGAAACCTTATCCAACATTCTTGAATATCAAACTCACTCATGTGGATTGGTTGTTATTTCCCTTGAGTATCAAATCAACTCATGCGGATAGGTTGTTATATCCCTTGAGAATCAAATTGATTTATGTAGATAGGTTGTTATATCCTTGAGAAACTTTCTTGACTCTCATGGACAGGTTGTTATACCCTTTAGAAGTAAGTAAATTTCATATGAATAGACCATGATGTTCTACATTAAGCGTAAATAGACAACCATACATCCCGATATATCTTTGAAAGAGTAGTGACTAATAGAATAATACATGCTTGGTGACATTCTAAAGTCTGTGTATGTATAGATTACTCGCAAGCTTCCTTTCTCTAGTAGTAATGTGTGGATGAATTGTACCAGGTGTTTTACATGCTCGAGTTGTGAATGCTATTGCCATGTACTTGAATATACCTGTCATATGATGTGTTCATGGAAAATGACTGTAATGTTTTGTTGAGCCCACGTCTTGTTTTATATCCAAATAATTTGAATGTAATGCATGCATGTGACTACTTTCTTCGGAATGCTTTATAATGTATTGAATCACTGCCAGCGAGATGTGGATTGGCCATTTATGATTGGAATAAATAAGGGTAAAACTTATAGATTGTAGCAATGTCATCAGGTGGATGGTAAGCTCAATAATAAAAGGGCGTAATGTATTATTGGGTAGAAATGTTTGTGCATATATATATATATTGTAATCTCTTCCTAACTTGATGTATGAGATTTTCCTTGTATATTTGTCCTAGAATTGTATCTCACCCCCTTTATTTTATTCCTTGGATGTGGCCCTGCTTGATCACAAGCAGTGGATAGAAGAGCTGCGTGGCAAGAAGATCACTCCCAGATCTAGAAGACAGAAAACTCGAGGTGACTGGGAAGATGTGATATCTCATGTGAAGACCCTTGTCAAGATAACCTTTGTTATGAGTACTTGGATAAAACTAACTCTAGGATAGCCACCTTAGTGACTATGTTCATGCTGTTTATGGTATGCATTTGAGATTGGGGTAAAGTTTATTTTCAGGGAGGGTTTGTTGGGTTGGAGCTGGCTAATTTATATAGAGGAATGTAATATTGATTCTGATTATTCATATAATTCATTCTTCAAAGCTGTTATTATTTTCTACTTCCGATCACGAATGGAACCCTTTTATTATTATTCATATGATAATTCTTACATGATCCCTCTCCCAATACCCTTATTCTTTTTTTTAATAGGCACTGATGGACAGTGACTCTACCCTCAAGTATTATTTAAATTTTATTTGGTTATTGAGAGATTTTCTGTTTTGCTTGTATTTTCATATCATCCTACAATTGTACAGAAATGTATATATAAACTGTATATCAGGTACCTGTGGGCAAGGTTGCTGAAAGCCATTGGTTTTTATATTTTCCCCCATTACGAAGGCACATGCATGTACATTTCTTTTTCCATACCTTTTAATAAAATGAAACACAGATTTTCAACTATAAAATAAAAAATATTCATAATTTTACCAACTTTTATTAAAGATCATTTTCCTATTTTCAAACTTAAACTAGCTAAGTTCCAATCATGTGAGGCATGATTGATCAATAACATAAAAGCACAACAATATCATTAGTGGGACATAATGCAACCCACAATCACAGCATAAACATACAGAATACTGTCAAGTAAAATGAATATCTTCCCATCATGGTTGAAATTTTTAAGCTCAAACAACTTTTTAAAAAATGATTTTTCAAAAGATGTGACTTTATCAATTTACACATGAAAGAAAGCTAAATAATATGTCCTTTTTTACTTTGATATATCCCTTGTACACAAGTCATTATTTTCCTATTCAACGTGTTTTTGACAATCCTTCACTGAGCACTCAAGTAACAAGTCCTTGAACATCATGCTTCACAGTACAAACCCCAGGCATTCCTACTTCGATTCAAATTTCAAGTTACGATGGTGATAAGAATTGCATTGTCTTCTAGCAACTTGAAAATAAAAATTTAATCAAATGATCTAGAAATTTTGGGATATTGATCAAATCATGAGCAAGGAGCACATGACATCAATAAGCAATGCCCAGAACTCTAAACAAGACAGTTTACATAAGGCCCCGCCTATAAACATATTATCCAAGAGAGAGGTTGTCCAAATTTGGGAGAAACTGACTAGGAAAGAGTTGCAGAAATCTTCAATTTCCACAGAACAGTTTGAGTTCCATGGAAGGTCAGATGAATATCATTGATTAGCATTATTTGCAGATAATATAATATGACAATCTACACATATTTAGTTCTCTGGCTGACTGGCTCTCAGTTTCCTAATCTCTCTCTCTCTCTCTCTCTCTCTCTCTCTCTCTCAAGCAAGACATGCACAGAAAAGTATTAGAACAAACTCCTAAAAGCTTTGGTTATATTTTCCTGTCCACACTATATTTGTTCAGTTACCTAACTTTCTCTCATTTTCCCTCAAGCCTCATGTCACATATTCTTATTTCTTAACACTTCCTAGTTTCCATTATTGATTCTCTCTCTCTCATTCTCTCTATCAGCCTAGTTTATTTTCAATTGAAAATTACAATAATATTTTAATTTGCAAACAGCACAACCATATGAGCAGCAAATGGAAATGGGACAATGCTACCATGCTTTGAAGGCTGCCTTGCAAATTTTGATATAGAAGGGGTTAAAGTTTGTGAACTTGTGCACTCACAGTTTTGAAAACAAATATAGATTCTATTGGAAACAGAGAGAGAAGAGTGACCTGTATGCTATCATTGCTATGATTAACTTGAACTAAGAAAATATGTTGATGTACCTGCCTTGTTGAGTTGAAACAAAGCACCTCCAAGAAGACACCTCTCAAGAATTATCCACCAGTAACAAATCCTAAGTTCTGATTCAGAAGAAACGAACATATAGCTTATTAATTAATGATTGAACCTTGAAACTAATCACAATTGGTGTACCCATTCTTAGCAAAATCGCGATCCAGATCGTCTCGCAGCATCGTGCGATCTGGATCGGAGGTGGGATCGTGCGCGAGCAAAATCGGAGTGGGATCGCAAGTTGGATCGTGGGGTCTGAGATCCCGAATGATCCGAGTTGAACGCTCCAAATTTAAAACCCTAAATTTTTACTTTCTCTTCCAAAATGCTACGCGAGCTCCCTTGCTGCGCCGCGAGCTTCCCTGCTAAGCCGCGACCTCCCATGCTGCGTCGCGACCTTCCCCCTGCTGCGCGACCTTCTCCCTTGCAGGTCTATTTTACACTCTCTCTTCTCCCTTCTCCCTTGCTTTCAGTTCTGTTTATAATCTCTGTTGCAGCAACCACTGCTGAAGGAATGGCAAGTGGACCAGCTGAAGATGTTGGGAGTGGAGCAACTGGACCTCCATGTAAAATACCAAAATATGCTGCTGGAATGAGGACTGATGTGGCATGAACTCACTATTTTTCTGTTGATGGGGATGCAAGAAAAGTCAAATGCAAATACTGTGAGAAGGTGCTCACAGGAGGGGTTTACCGTTTGAAGCATCATTTAGCGGGAATTGCCAAAGATGTTGGAGCTTGCAGGGCTGTCCCTGAAGATGTCCAAAAGGAAATGATGATTATTGTATCATCATTGCAAGAAAAGCTCATGAAAAAATCAGGTGAATTTGAGGGAGTAGGTAGTAGCTTTGTTGCATCCGAAGAAGGTACTGCTGCTAGTTGTAGTGGTGATATTTTCAATAGAAAGATGAGGTCTCAAGTCACAATCAACAAGATGTTCAAGAAGAACATAAGAGAGGAAGCTAGTCAAGACATTGCTCTTTTTTTCTACAATATTGCGATTCCTTTTAATGTGGCCAATAGTGAAGAATACAAGAATATGTTTGAGTCGGTTGCTCGACATGGTCCAGGATTTAACCCACCATCCTACCATGAAATTAGGGTGAAATACTTGACGCATCATGTTAAGAAGACCAATCTCTCTTTAGATGATCACAGGGCTCATTGGAAGAAATTTGGATGCACAATAATGACAGATGGATGGATTGATAGGAGGAGGAGGACCATATTGAACTTTCTAGTGAATAATCTGCTTGGAACTGTTTTTTTGAAGTCCATTGATGCATCTAACACATGTAAGACAACCAATAAATTTTTTTAAGATGATGGATGATGTGGTTGAGGAGGTCGGGGAAGAAAATGTTGTCCATATTGTGACAAACAATGCTGCAAATTACAAGGCAGCTGGGGATATGTTGATGCGGAATAGGGACAAGTTGTACTGGACACCTTGTGCAACTCACTGCATTGATTTGATGTTAGATGATTTTTAGAAGAAGATACCACTTCATAAAGACACAATTGCAAGTGGCAGAAGGATTACAACTTACATCTATAGTAGAACAAGTCTCATTGCTTTATTAAATACCTTTACTAAAGGGGTGATTTAATTAGACCTGGCTTGACCCGTTTTGCTACTTCCTACTTGACTTTGGGATGCTTGAATGAGAATAAAGGTCCATTAAATAGAATGTTCACATTCAAAGAATGGACTTCAGGTCAATTAGCAAAGACTTAGGATGATAAGTTTGTGGAAAATTTGATTACGGATAAGGAGTTTTAGAAGAATGTTCTTCATTGCATAAGGGGTGCTTTTCCCCTAATGAAAGTGTTGCGCTTGGTAGATTCAGATGACAAGCCAGCCATGGGGCTTATTTATGAAGAGATGGATCGAGCTAAGGAGAAAATTCAAAATGCCTTTAGAGGGGTTGAGAGCAGGTAATTATATCTTCCACCATTAATTTCATTTTATATTTTATAAACTTCGTTTAGAAACTAATTCTTTTTTTTTTTTATTTATAGCTACATGCCCCTATGGGAAATTATTAATCAAAGATGGGACAGCCAATTACATAGGCCCTTGCATGCTGCATGGTATTATTTGAATCCCATGCTACATTATAGTCCTGGTTTTAAAGTTGATTGGGAAGTGAAGAAAAGATTCATTGATTGCATGGAAAGACTTGTGGGAGACATTGATATAATAGGCAAAATTGATGACCAATTGGAAGATTTCAAGAAAAAAAGGGCTTTTTGGTCATGCAATAGCTCAACGTGCACTTCAAACAAAAACTCCAACAGATTGGTGGGATTCCTAAGGAGATGGACATCCAGAATTGCAAAAGTTTGCAATTAGAGTTTTGAGTTTAACATGTAGTTCATCCGGACGCGAGCGCTACTGGAGTATGTTTGAAATGGTAAGCATTTCAAATTTGTTAAGCAAAAATGTATTTATTTAATTTACATAAGAACTTGTAATATGATAATTGATTTGTTTTATAATTATTTAGGTCCACACAAAAAAAAAGGAATCGTTTAATGCAAAAGACCATGAATGATGTGGTATATGTGATGACCAATTCAAGATTGAATAAGAAGAGGGAAGTAAGAAAGGCAAAGATCTACACCATAGAAGATATTTCTTCTGATGATGATTGGATTGTAGAGGAGAATGATGAAAATGATGATTTCAATGCCATGGAAGAAGATATTCTTCAAGTTGAAGACAATGTTGGAAATGATGGTGCACATGTAGATGATTTGGATGTTCCTCCTATTGATGAGGATGACATTGTTGGACTTGGAATTGGAGATGGAATGGGAGATGCCAATGTCATTGTCAATGTCATTAATGACAATGAAGATGATGATAATTGTCAAGAGGAGTTGAATGCTCTCCTAAATTACTAGAGTTGGAACTTGGAAGTTGGAACAATTTCAATTTTATATGAATTAATGTTATGTTATGAGTTATGAATTTTTATTGAGTTGTGTTATGTACTTATGAATTTATATTATGTTATGACTTATGAATTTATATATGAATCTAGGTTTGTTTCTTTATTTATTGAGTTTTTTATGCATGTAAATTATATAAAGAAATTTTAGGTGACGTAGGATCTTACGATCCGAGTTACAATCTTCCATCCCCCTCCCGATCTTAGATAAAATCTAGATTTTAACAACGTTGGGTGTACCCCAACATGGCTTCTAAACCTCCTACTAATTACAACGTCCACATGGGCTCACAGACAGAGATATCAATCATAATTTAAAGGAAAATGAAGATACATGAAATGCATGTCAAACCATTTCTACTTAAGTGGTTAAATGAAAGTATGAAACTACATGAATTGTTATATATCTCATACAAGTATAGCAAATTAGTGGTGCTTACTATTTTACTTTGTTTATGTGCTACATGTTGTGCGCAAACATAAAAATAAGGCTTACTGTTTTTGTAAGGCATCTTATTCATTTATATAATGTGATTATATTATAAAATTCCTATTAAATGTCTATAAAAAGAAATACCACTGTTGCTGACAGGGGTTAAAAGAAACTGCATTCAATTTATCTTTGAAGCCAAATCTAAAGTGATATTCAGAAGGGTTTCAAATTTGCTCCTCAAATAAGAAAACATGTTCTTGGTCCAATATAAATCTAGGGAGCAACTTAAACATCACAAGAGTAATTATAAGAAACAAATGCTAATGTACTCTTTCTTTGATGAAACAAGATCCTGCCCTTGTGCATAATCAATGATATCAAGCAAAAGAGAAATGCAATTCAATGAAATCAAACAATCAAATAAAATCAAAACACAAATCAACGAAACACAAATTGAAGCAAAAAAACTCGGATCACAGAGATGAGAAAGAGAATGAACCTGGTATGAACAACCAAGAAAGAGAGTTCTCTGAACCAAGAGAGAGCGTTGTGAGAGAGTGAGAGGAGTGTACCACATATGGGAGCAAGAAAGAATTTCAAATTCTTTATTGTTTTAGTGGAACTTCTAATTCTACTATTTTGGTTAATATATTTGATAAAATTATCAAAATTTCAATTTCTTTCAGAATTCCTTATCTGAACAACATATTTCACCACATAGAATTTTAAACTCACTAAAAAAATGAATTACTCTCTCAAAATTCCTCATCCAAATGCACTGTAAAGATTTTGTTAACTAAGTTGCATGTACACCTAGCCAATGTCACTCAAATAGTCAAATATGATATGATAACCTTCTCACATGGTAATCATCAGTTGCACATATCCTTCAAAGTATGGGAAATTAAACACATCTTGTAGTCTTTGAAGAAATTGCAATATTGGCTCTGGGCTTGTAGCAGAAGAAAGAGAAGCCAAAAGTCCTGTACATATATCTTGTATTACCAAAGTTGATTTTTCTTGAACTCACTTCAAGTGCTCAATGGCCATTGGAATCTCTTGTGCATCTGCAAAACTTTTCAACAAAATTACATGGGATTCTGCACATCCTATATCATGATTGAGACTGCAAAGTAATTTGGATGCAGCCATAAGATGTCCTGCATAGGAAATATTCAACCTTACATGTTAAATTGTGATATGAGGCCACAAGCTGACAAGCAAGCATTCACAACATGCTTTGTAACAAATATTTGATCAAGTGAATAATACCTTTCCTGCAGAGTGATGATATAAACGAGCTCAATATGTCTCTTGCAAGGATGATGTCCTGTTTGACAGACTTGTTATAGAGCTTAAAAGCTGCTTCAAGCTTGTCTTCTTGGCAGAGCCCTTCTAGAAGAAAAGTATAACTTGTAACATCAGGTTCAACCCCCTTGTCTAACATGTGGTAAAAGAGCATCTGAGCCTCTTCAGCTTGTCCCACTTCATAATTTTTTTTATAAGAATGTTATATGTTTTTATTGAAATATGAATCTTCTTATTCATTCATACAGATTGAAACCCAAAGGGTTCATTATATATATAGATTACAAACTCAAATACTCTAGAATATATTTCTTCTGAGTTAAAGAAATTTCTGTCTTACTATGAGCAACCTCCATGCCAAGGAAATATTTGAGAACTCCAAGATCCTTCAGTTCAAACTGGTCAGCTAAACACTACTTCAAAAAGCTTATCTTCTCACAATCATTACTTGTGACAATTATGTCCTCAACATAAACAATGAGAATAGCAATTTTGCCATCGTCAGAGTGTTTATAAAATAGATGTGATCAGTTTGAGCTTGGAGGAATCCTCTTCCCTTCACAGCTTGAGTGAACTTCTCAAACCACTCTCTAGGGGATTGTTTAAGCCCATAGAAAGACTTCTTCAACTTGCATACTGAACTGTCTCCATTTTCAAAACCAGGTGGTGGATCCATATAAACTTCTTCATGTAAATCACTATTCAAGAAGGCATTCTTTACATTTAATTGTTGCAAGGGTCAATCAAGGTTGGCAGCAAATGATAGTAGAACTCAGATAATGTTAAGTTTGGCAACTAGGGCAAATGTCTCTTGATAGTGTATCCAATGAGTCTGAGTGAATCCCTTAGCAACCAATCTCGCCTTATACTTGTTGATGCTATTATCTGCATTAAATTTTATTGTGAACACCCACTTGCAACCTACTGTTTTCTTTCCTCTGGATAATGCTACAAATTCCCAAGTTCCATATTTTTTAAGTGCATCCATTTCTTCGAAGACTGCATTCCTCCATTTTGGGTCATCAAGTGCTTCTTGGATTTCTTTTGGTATTTTTGTATTGTCTAAAATAGTGTTGAAAGCACGAAAAGCTAGGGATAACTTTTCATACGAGACATGATGAGAAATAGGGTGAGCAGTACAAAATCTAGTACCTTTTTGAAGAGCAGTAGGCACATTTAGGCGGCTGCATCAATGCATCCATGTATTGGGTTGCTGGAACTAGGACTCGAGTCAGAATCCTGGCAGTCTAGAGGCTCCTAAGGTGTTTTTCGTCCACTGTAAATTTTTCCCATTTACCAGGAGGATCTCCAGTCTCTGGCACAGTAGCTCACCCTATCTCTTACACAATAACTCCCCCTGTCACCAAAGGTAAAGGTAAAACAACAGATTGATTTGGTTTCCAAGACTTATCTTCATCTACCACAATAGACTCCCCCTGAAGAGAAGTCGAACGAAAAAAGGATTGTGTCTCATAAAATATGACATCCATAGAAACAAAGACCTTACGGAGAGAAGGCGAGTAACATTTGTAACCATTTTGGTTAGAAGGATATCCTATGAAGACACATCAAATAGACTTAGGATCAAGCTTGGACCTTTGATGGGAAGGAACATGTACAAAAGCCACACAGCCAAACAACTTGGGAGGAAGGGAAGAATGAGCCTGAAAAAAAAGGAAAGGTGTCGGTAGGACAAGATAAAGGGGAATGAAAATTTAGGACACGAGAAGGCATCCGATTGATGAGATATGATGCATGCAAGACAGCTTCCCCCCATAGATATTTAGGGACATGCATGGTAAACAAAAGAGCTCGAGAAACTTCAAGAAGATGTCACCCTATTTTGTTGAGAGGTATTAGGATAAGAACTTTGATGGAGAATACCATGCTGGGTGAAATAGTCTCCAAGAACAGAAGTAAAATATTCAGCATCATTGTCAGTTCGAAGAATTTGGATAGAGGTCTGGAACTGAGTTTGAATCATAGCATGAAAGTTTTTAAAGGTGGATGCAACATCAGATTTATCCTTTAAAAGATATACCTAACATACCCTAGAATGATCATCAATAAAAGTAATAAACCAATGAGCACCGAAGATATTTTTCTCACGGGCTGGGCCCCATATATCACCATGAATCAAGGTAAATGGAAAAGAATCATGATGAACTCTAGGAGGATAAGAAACACGAGGATGCTTTGCAAACTGACAAATATCACAAGAAAAAGATTGGGTTATTTATTGATAAATAAGTTTGGGAAAAACTTCTAAGGATAAAAGAAATTTGGGTGTCCTAATCGACAATGCCACAACAAAACATCATTACAATCATCAGACAAAGATAATGGGTGTTGTGCAAATTTTTTTGTTTCATTAGGATCCTTTTCAAAATAGTAAAGCCCTTCTTCCTCTCTAGCACTGCCAATTTTCAACCCCGAGTCCTGTTCCTGAAAAACACAAGCATGGACAGAGAACTTCGCAACACAATTTAACTAAGATGTAAGTTATGAGTAAGTTTGCTGATAGAGATAAGGTTACAAGTAAGAGAGTGAAGATGAAGGACTGAGTTCAAAGTAATGTGTTCAGAAAGTTTAATGAATCCCTTTCCAACAATAGTAGAGAAGTTGTCATTGGCTGTTCTTATTCGTGACAGTTGATAGTAAAGGATATAAGAACAAAACAAGGTTGCATTACCTGTCATATGATCAGAAGCCCCTGAATCGAGAATCCAACAATTACTACTATTAACATGGAATGTCGTACCTTGTTGAGCAACATGACTAGTTGCTTCAACAAATTGAGGCATCACCTTCTAAAATTGCTCATACTCAACCTTAGAGATGAAAACATCATCAGAATTAGGAGAGGCACGAAGCTCCTCACTCATATTATTAGAAGAGTCCATAAGTCACCTCAAACCAGAAGAGGGAAGGCTGATGAGATGAACGGAAAAAATCGCGCCGCAAACGGACACTGGTAGGCCGAAAAATGGTGTTTGGAGTCAATGGTGGCCTTGTTTTTGAGTTAGAGGTGACTAGGTAGTGTTTTTGGGAAATGGTAGAGAGAGATGACTTAAGGTGGTTATTTTTTTTTTTAATAAAAAAATGGGCTTCAGAGTTGTAGAACGATAATAGGAAAACCTGCTCTTGGTACCATATTGAAATATGAATCTTCTTATTCATTCATATAGATTGAAACCCAAAGGATTCATTATATATATAGATTACAAACTCAAATACTTAGAATATTTCACACAATACAACTAACTTAAATACTCTAGAATATTCCATAGCTTTCAAATTCCGGCAACAGCCACTTGAAAACATCTCATCCCAGAGATTCCTTACAGGACACAGTAGATCCTCCTTACAACGCGCTTCCAGTATGTAATTATAAGACGAGACGTTGGGACAGAACCCTTTCTTCTTCATCTCCTACAGAACAGCATAGCCTTCTCTCACTCTCCCAGCCTTGCACAAAAATGACACCATCACATTGTAACCCTCCACATCTTTGAAGTAGTTGTGAGAATTCAAAACATGGAACACCTTCAATAATTCATCGAACTTGCCATGCCTACATAGGTTCCTACTCAAATTGATGACGGTCAAAATAGTAGGGAACCTCTCTTTCTCAACCATGAAATTGGAAAACATAATCGCTGCACCGGGATCAACACTTGATACTGATCTGATCAATGCATTGGGAACATCATCCTCAACAGGAAAATTACCACCAACTATAACCTCCCCAACTTCTTTTGCTTCACAAATCCGTCTCTCCGAAACCAAACCAAGTATCAAGTCCCTGTAATCACTACTCCTGGGAGCCACCCCTAACTTCCTCTTCATCTTCAAAACCTTCACCTCATCAACCACATTTCCCATTGACCGGAATGCGGATGCAACAACCCAGTAAGTCATGAAATCAGGCTTCCAGCCCCTGCCCCTTAGTTAATCTAACATCCACAAAACCTCCGACACCTTAGAAGTGCGGCACAACCCATGAACAATCAAAACCACAACAACAGAACCATTAATCCTGGAACCATATTCCCAAACCTCATCCAACAAACTCACCACTTTCTCCAAATCATCCTCTCCACAAACCCACCAAACGAACACCCCAAATCCCAGCGTGCTGAAACCAACCCCCCTCTCAGCCATTTCATCGAACACCCTGTGGGCACTCTCCAAGCACTCGTCTTAGCAATGGCAGCCAGGAGTGAGTTACATGTAGCCCCTCCAATTTCACTACAGAGAGAACCGACAACACTGAAGAGAAAAAAGGCTTTGCGGGCATGGTTGTGAGCGATGTGTGACACTATATGGAGCTCAACAAGGAAGGGTGGATGGGAAAGTTCAGGGCCTTGGCCTGTTTGAGGAGTGAGTGAATGGCAATGAAGTGTGGTTGGTGTGTGAGAGGGACTTGAGGAGTGAGTGGAAGGTGAAGGGTGTGTGGGTGAAACCGGGTTGCTGAGAGGCCCAATTGAAGAAGCCAAGAGCAAGGGAATGGTGGCTAAGAAGAAAAGGGTCTATCACATTAGCAACCAATGATGGGGTCCGGCATTGGCGCCAACCCAGCCTGTGGAGTGTCTCTTCCACTTGTGGACCCCATGAACAACGCCTTTCGTTCTTTTTTGAGGCTGAGATCATAGCCTTGGTAAGTCCTGTTGCCAAATCAAATGCACCACCACCACCTTTCATCACTCTAACACTCATTCTCTAACTTGTCCCTTCCTCCCTTCCTACATAAACATCGTTGTCAATCAATATTGAGTTTTACCACTATCAATATCATGATCGTAACCCTCCAATAAATTTTACGGATACTAGCTAGCTATACATGTAAAATGTAGAGGCAAGGCAGCACCATGTGGAACCAACCACCTTAATATACTAAGTGGAAGCTAAATTATTTAAAAGCTGAATAGAGAATGAACACAAACATTATGATTAGGGGTTAATAACGTCATAGCAACAGAAACGGACAAAGGGGGAAAAAGAGCGAAGTAGTGGAATTACAATAGAGGTGAGGGATGTGAGCAATGAAATCTTAAATTTCAGAAACTGATTGTGAATTGTCACACAAAGATGACTTAGAAAATGAAAGTGGCAGAAGAAGAAAAGAATACTTACTGAGTTTATTCACACCCACCCAAGCTGTGTTGGATAATGTTCCGTTTAATGCTTGGCCCAAATCCCTAGGAGTTGAAAAATGGAATGTTGACTTGGGCCCAAATCCCGAGGGTTGACCTCGGCCCAATTCCCCGTTTAGGGTACAAAAATCTTAAACCTAATTCTCTCTATAAATACTGCATTTATAGATGGAGACTGTGACGAAGACTAGACCAGACGCAGACCTGCAAGAGAGTGCAGAGTGAAACAGTGGTGAGGAAGAGTGTCTCCGGCAGTTGGCTGTTAGAGTGTCTCCGAGAGGTTAAGAGTGACTCTTGTTGAGAGTGAGTGTCCACCACTGTGAGTGATTCCGGCGTGAGGCTGTTGAGTGATTATAACCATTATTATTGAGAATAGTGGATTGTTCTGGACTAGGTCCCGTGGGTTTTCCTCTTGGAGGTTTTGTCCCACGTAAAGCTATTTGTGTGTTGTTATACTCTCCCTTATATCTCTCACGCATCCTTTGTTTGTTTTGATTCACGTTTCCGCGCTTTATTACTGTTTGATTGATTGTGGGTTGAGTCTGGTGACTCCCTGTGGTTTGTGGTTGGTGGAAGTGTTACTCCCAGTCGAGAAGGTGTGTGGTGTCGAGTTACCACAACAGAGTGGTATCAGAGCCCAGTGTGAAGGGTTCTGAGAGAGAGATACCGGGATGGAGACCAGTGGTAGCATAATCCATGATGAGGATGTGTTCAAGTTGACCGTAGACAACTTTACCTACTTGAGGCCGATGATGGAAGATCATCTATACTGTAAGGATTTGTACGAGCCCATTGTGCTTGATGAGAGACCGGCTGGAAAGATCGACAAGCAGTGGGAGATCCTGAGTCGGAAGGCAGTGGCCATGATCAGGAAGTATATCGACAAAAGCCTCTTTGAGCATGTGTTCGAGTTCACTAATGCGTACGAGTTATGGAACAAGTTGGAGTCCATGATTCAGAAGAAAACTCCAAGGAACAAGGCACATCTCGTTCGCCGGCTTGTGAAGCTGGAATACAAGGACTGGATGAGCATGATTGAACACCTCAACACATACAAAGGTATTGTGAACCAGTTGTCCAAGGCCGACATGAAGATTAACAACGAGATGCAGACTTTGTTGTTGTTGAGTTCATTGCCAGAGAGTTGGGATACTCTAGTGGTGACATTGAGTAATTCGGCTCCTGAAGGGAAACTGGAGATGGATGTCATGACCGACATCCTCCTGAATGAGGAAGCCAGGAGGAGAGAACGAGGTGTGAACAGCACGGGTGATGCCATCATTGCTGAGAAGAGTAAGTCCAACTTCCGGGTTTGTGGGAAGAACCGAGGTCATGAGAGATGGGATAGGTCTCGAGACCGGTCAAGACCGAAGAGTGAACTAAAGTGCTTTTACTGCGGAAAGCCCGGACACAAGAAGACAGACTGTTGGACTCTTTAGAGAGATGATCAGAGTGGGTCTGTGAAGTCAGACCAAGGTAAGAAAGAGGTGAAGAGCACCACGGCGGTGGTAGCTAGTGTTGGGGCCGAGATATTTCTTCTTGGAGAGAACTTTGTGAATGTTGCCTTTGATGATTGTGCCTGGATAGTTGATTCGGGTGCCTCTTTCCACGTGACCCCTCACAGAAGGTTTTTCTCCTCATATACGAGTGGAGAGTTTGGAGCTGTGAAGATAGGAAATCAGGTGACCAGCAGGATTGTTGGTGTCAACGATGTGACCTTGACCTCGGAAGTAGGGTGCCGAATTGTGTTGAAAGATGTGAGGCATGTACCTGACATGCAGTTGAATCTAATCTCGGTAGGAAAGTTGGACGGCACCGGGTTAGTGAACGACTTTGAGGGCTGTAGATGGAAGCTATCCAAGGGAAGCTTGGTGATAGCCCATGGAAAGAAGGAAGGCTCCTTGTATGTGATGCAAAGGAGGATGATTGGCGGTGATGCCAACACTGTTTTTGATGGATCAAGCCTGGATTTGTGGCACATGCGTCTCGGTCACATGAGTGAGAGAGAGCTTGAGATTTTGGAGAAGAAAGAGCTATTGACCGGGTTGAAGGGTCAAGTACTGGAGAGTTGCTCGCACTGCCTAGCTGGAAAGCAGCACCGGGTTTCGTTTGTGAGACCGGATCAGCCCAGGAGACAAAGGTGCATACTTGACCTCGTCCACGACGTTTGCTCCATGTCGGAGAGATCGATTGGAGGAGCGCAGTATTTTGTCTCTTTCATTGATGACCACTCCCGCAAAGTGTGGGTCTACCCGTTGAAGACCAAGGACCAGGTTCTCCAATCGTTTAAGGAATTCTAAGCAATGGTGGAGAGGGAGACTGGCAAGAGGTTGAAGGTGGTCAGATCAGATAATGGTGGTGAGTATCGTGGTCCCTTTGAAGCTTACTATAGAGAAGCCGATATCAGATTTGAGAGAACGCCCCCAAGACACCTTAGCTGAATGGACTCCCTGAGAGGATGAACCGGACCATTGAGGAGAAGGTTTGATGTATGCTATCCAATGCCGGCTTGTCGAAAGCATACTGGGGAGAGGCAGTTAGAACAGCGATGATTTGATAAATCTCTCACCATCACGGCCGCTGGAAGGAGAGATTCCAGAAGAAGTCTGGATAGGTCGGAGAGCGACCTATGATCACTTGAGAGTGTTCGGATGTCGAACCTTCGTGCATGTCCCTAATGATGAGAGGACGAAGCTAGATGCGAAAACGAAGGAGTGCATATACCTCGGTTCGCCGAAAACCGAGTTTGGTTTCAGACTGTGGGATCCAATCAACAAGAAGATTGTGAGAAGCTGAGATGTAGTGTTTCACGAGATTCATGACATCTCGAAGCCCCAAGTCCGGGTTACTGTCCGAAGTGAAGAGCCCGTCCCTCGTAAGATTGTTGAAGCAGGGGGAGAAACCAGTGAAGAGATAGCTGGAGGCAATGAAGATGATGATGATGCCGGGATATGGGATGAAGATGAAGAATCGGATTCTGAGGAGGCTGAAGAAGAACAATCGAGATACCCCACTAGAGAAAGAAGACCTTCTGCAAGGTACCCACCTTATGAATATGCCATAATTGCTGAGGATGGTGAACCTCAGAGTTATGATGAGGCGGTGGAGAGTCCAGCGAGTGATGAATGAGAGAAGGCCATGCAGGATGAGATGATATCCTTGCATGATAATCAGACATATGAGCTGACCGAGCTACCTAAATGGAGGCGAGCTCTGAAGAACAAGTGGGTGTATAAGATCAAACAGGAGGAGAACGACAAGAAGCCGAGATACAAAGCCCGGATTGTAGTGAAAGGCTGCAATCAGAAGAAGGGGATTGACTTTGATGAGATTTTCTCTCCTGTTGTGAAGATGACCTCGATATGGACAGTGTTAGCTATGGCAGCAACAATGGATCTGGAGGTAGAGCAAATGGACGTGAAGACGACATTTCTTCATGGTGAGTTGGAAGAAAAGAGCTTCATGGATCAACCTGAAGGGTTCGAGGCTCCAGGATGTGAAGGCAAAGTGTGCTAACTAAAGAAGAGTCTCTATGGCTTGAAGCAAGCACCTCGGCAATGGTACAGGAAGTTTGATTCCTTCATGACAGAGCATGGATTCATAAAGACGGAAGCTGACCACTGTGTTTTCGTGAAGAGGTATGAGACTGGTGATTTCTTGATCTTGCTGCTATACGTAGATGATATGCTGATAGCAGGACAAGACAAGGTGAAGATTGTCGCCTTGAAGAAGGCGTTGAACTCATCCTTCGCGATGAAGGACCTCAGTCCAACAAGGCAGATCCTTGGGATGAAGATCATCCGGGATAGAAAGAAGAAGCTACTGTGGCTAAGTCAAGACAAATATGTTGAGAAGATCTTGAAGAGATTCAACATGGATAAAGCCAAGACAGTGAGCACCCACTTGGCCGGACATTTGAAGCTGAGTGAGAGGCAATGTCCGAGATCAGATGAAGATAGAAAGGAGATGGAGAAGATCTCATACCAATCTGCAGTTGGGAGTCTGATGTATGCAATGGTTTGCACTAGACCCAACCTGGCGTATGCAGTTGGAGTGGTGAGCCGGTATTCTAAGAACCCCGGCCGAGAGCACTGAGAAGCAGTGAAGTGGATCTTCAGATACCTCCGAGGTACAACCGATGTGTGTCTTCGTTTTGGAGATGGCAAGGCCGAGTTGGAAGGCTACTCGGATGCTGATTTAGGGGGAGATTCCGACTCGAGAAAGTCAACGATGAGATTTCTGATGACGTTTGCTGGAGGGACAATCTCGTGGCAGTCGAGACTGCAGAAGTGTGTGGCACTATCAACCACGGAGGCCGAGTACATTGCCGCAACAGAAGCGTGCAAAGAGTTGCTGTGGATGAAGAAGTTTCTCCAGGAGCTCGGCCATGACTAAGATGTGTATGAGCTTAAGTGCGATAGCCAGAGTGCAATTCACCTTGCAAGGAACTCGGCGTATCACTCTCGCTCCAAGCACATTGATGTGAGGTATCATTGGATACGAGATGCGGTAGAGGATGGGAAGCTCACACTTGGGAAGGTGCACACAAGTCAGAATTGGTCTGACATGATGACGAAGCCGGTACCAGCAATAAAGTTTGAAGATTGCTGTGAAGGAGCCGGGCTGGTGAACTCAACATGACAAAGCCGAGGTGAGAAGGTCGGGTAGTGTTGATTGAAGACCCCGGACCTTAGTGGAAGACCGAAAAGGTTTCCGGGTTGCCGTTGTGTCGCATTGAAATGGAAGGGGGAGATTTGTTGGATAATGTTCTGTTTAATGCTTGGCCCAAATCCCTAGGAGTTGAAAAAGGGAATGTTGACTTGGGCCCAAATCCCGAGGGTTGACCTCGGCCCAATTCCCCATTTAGGGTACAGATATCCTAAACCTAATTCTCTCTATAAATACTGCATTTATAGATGGAGATTGTGACGAAAACTAGACCAAACGCAAACCTGCAAGAGAGTGCAGAGTGAAACAGTGGTGAGGAAGAGTGTCTCCGGCAGTTGGTTGTTGAGAGTGTCTCCGAGAGGTTGAGAGTGACTCTTGTTGAGAGTGAGTGTCCACCACTGTGAGTGACTCCGGCGGGAGGCTGTTGAGTGATTGTAACCATTATTATTGAGAATAGTGGATTGTTCTGGACTAGGTTCTGTGGATTTTCCTCTTGGAGGTTTTGTCCCACGTAAAGCTATTTGTGTGTTGTTATACTCTCCCTTATATCTCTCGCGCATCCTTTGTTTGTTTTGATTCATGTTTCCGCGCTTTATTACTGTTTGATTGATTGTGGGTTGAGTCCGGTGACTCCCTGTGGTTTGTGGTTGGTGGAAGTGTTACTCTTAGCCGAGAAGATGTGTGGTGCCGAGTTACCACAACAAGCTGTTCCTAATTGTCATCATGCGCATAACTTGCCGTTGCCCTTCGTTGCTAATTGCCATAGTGTCTCTGCGTTGCTTATTTCTTCACACTTCTTACTCTCGTGCCTACAAGGCTACACGGTATGTTTTTAAATATGAGATGACTTTTTGTAAAAGGTAAAAAGTCTCAAAATCAATATCACTGAATTTTGACACACTCTTTAAAAAAGGTTTGATAACCTATCTCTATTATATTGGTTAAGAAATTAAGGGAAAATATTTAACATTTAATATGAAAATTATAGAAACATATAGATAATATATTTTACGTATCTCCATAAAAATCGTTCAACTTTTAGCTTTTTAATCAATATTCTAAAGATATTCGTTAGCAATTTCCTTAAAAAAACATGATAAACTTGATTGAATATCATGACTTATTTATATTATTTGAAAGCGTTAACTAAATGTCATATGACTTTTTTATATAAAAAAAAGTATTTTGAAATATTTTTAATTCTTAATTAAATGTTAAAGTTGTAGGTAAGATGCATTAATTATTATAAATCTTTTAGTTTCTTATTGTAATTTTAGTGTTTAAACATATCTTAATATTATCACTTTAGGATATAATTTTTGAATATTTTATTGAAGTGGTTGATATATTGCATTTTCATGTACTTCTTTTAAATTTTTTGATTTCAGGGATTAATGTGATGGTGCAATTCACTCTAAGGTCAATATGCCTTTTACCCATTTTTTTTTTTTTTATTATTATTATTATTATTATTATTATTATTATTATTATTATTCGACTAAAACACACATTTTCTAAGTATCTATAGTTTTAAAATATTTTATTAAAAAATAAAATAGTAAAAAAAGTATATTAAAATAGTTATAGAAGGTAAGATAAAAGTTATTAAGACAAAGAGGTGGTAAAAATGAAAATGGAAGGAAGAAAGAGTGATAAAGTAAAATAAGATTGTTTAGTGAATATTTTAGTTTAGTCAAAGAAATTAGTTAAAAAGTAAAAAAAAAAAAAGTTAGCTTATTTTTTGTTTTAATCTTCTGATTAATTAGGAAAATGAGATTCTAACTAATTCGAAGTTCGACAGAAAAGTAAATAATATCTGACAAAAAATTATTTTTGCTAAGGATTGAACTCGAGTAATACCTGAAAGATTTAAGCTTAGTTTTAGCAACTTAATGAAATTAGCTTATTTAACATCTCAAACATATTCTTTTTTCTGATGGAAATCTCAAACATATTCTTAAGTTATAGTTTTAAGCTAGTGAAACGTAGCCTTAAATTGAAGCTAGCTTAGTCGTTAGAAATGTACGCACACATGATGGCTAAAACCAGAGTATGAAGCCATTTTGTTTAGTTAGCAATCAAAGAAATAGCTGCAGTGTTGTATTAATAATGACAACATTTAACTATAGATTAACTGGAAACTCTGTTTCTTTCGCTTAGCTTTCAACTTGTAGTAATGAAGTAAGAGAGTCATGAAGTGAGGATTGAGGAAGACTTAAGATACAACTTCAAATGCTTCGATAACTAGGAAAAGTGAAAATGCTCATGGTATGTAAGTGCCCCTCTTGATTTATAATTTTCCAGTTTAATCCAATTTATCTTTTTCATAAACATAAAAGTTAAGAAAAACCAATTTTTTTTAAAAATAAAAAGCTTCTTAAAAAATTTGCATCTTTTTAACAAAAATAAAAACTTTAAAGATTTTAAAATCACAATAAAACAACTAATCTAAAAAAAACTTTTGACTTTTACTTCTCTTTTTCCTTTTCCAAATCAAATTTTGAAATTAAAAAACATACCACTCAAAAAACTTAACTTTAAGTTTAAGAAATTATAAAATTACAAAGCACTTATAATTTTAAATTTAAAACTCTAGTTTTTAACTTAAACTTTAGGTGGCTTTTAAGTTTCAAAAAAAATCAAAGCAAACACTGCTAAGTAATTAACTATTCTTATCAACAACTATGCAAATAGGATTACACTGCAGCAACAGGATATGTGAACAGAGAAAAAGGAGAGGTGGCACACAATCATAAACATAAACATAATTACATCTTTTTCATTCAATTTTTGTGTACATACCCAGATTTACATCTCCAAATTACACCACCAAATCGTACACTTTACACCATGTACAAACCCAAGTTTACATCTACTCCAAACATTCCACTAAAAGGCACTATTTACTCTTTTGGACTTGATAATCTAAAAGGACTACTTGCTCCATTTACAACCTAGGTAACATGCTACTGAGCACAACTATTTACACTAAGCTATGTACATTGGTGTTTAAGCTTTCTACTGTACAGTGTGAATTCCAAGCCCCCTTGCTGGGGGAGGAACATATACAATTTCTTTATTTTGCATACATACATTTCTGTTTGATTTGAAAGTAACACAACGAAAATGCTGAGAATGTACAAAGGAGGACTCAAGAATAAGATCTGATCAACTTAAAATTCTGAAAAGATCGAGCTTTGAAAAAATTTCCCAAGAGAAATCCAATTGTTGTTGGTTGAGGGGGCTTTGGTGAAAGATTAGAGTCATGTTTTATTTTCAGTACTTTGTCACCAATTTGTCTGCGAATTGAATCTATAATCTTGGGGTCAACTGGGTTACCAGTAACATCTGTAACATAAAAAGTATCTCTTGCTTTTCCTTCTTCGGTTGATATTTCTGCTCTTTTGATACATAAACTGTTTTCGCGAAATGTTCTTGTGATATCTGAGAGGAGTCCTATGCGATCTTCTGTGAACAACTCCAGCTCCATGCCCTGTATACAAACATAATCTTAGCATACCTTGAACAAAAAAGTAGTGAGGAGTATATAGCTTCAAGTTGTGGATTGTTATCACACCTCAGATGCTCGCCTTTCAATTGCTGCTTCAAGACACTGCATGAGGCGTTCTCGCTCTGCCTCTGAACTTATGGGAGAGCCATCAACATGGCGAATATAAAATTCCTAAATGAGGGAGAAAAGGCTCAGTCAGAAAAATTCATGCAGAAAATTGTCCAAAATGGGTCAGACCAATCCATGCTGACCAAATGAAAGTATAGATTTGATGCATCAATCAGATTTTTGTAATCATATAGAATCCATATAGTTCAAATGATCAAAATAGACTAAATAGTATATGTACTGACAATGTAAAAGGTTTTTATACTGTTATCCAATAACAAACTATCATATATGGTAAGATTGTTGATTTTTACAACAAATACCTTAAAGTCATTCTAATTGGTGGTTTCTAATTGATTGATTGATTGATTGTGTAAAACGTTTATATTGACAATAACGAGAAATTAAACTCATGTTAATATTCAAGTTTAGATACAATAACAAGTACAGGCAAGCAAAACAAAACAAAAAGTTGAACCATGTAGCAAACCACAGAAAGTTGGCTAACCTGAAAAGCTTCCATCCTTAATGTCTTGACAACACCATGAAAAACTACATACTGCATGTCAGTTAAAGTGCAAACAATATCGAACAACAACTTTGGTCGATCTTGTGCTCTCATGGTAACCACAGTGTAATCTTTCTCAACACAATCTATGACAGTTACATGAGGGAGAGGGTGTTTATCTCTATCTCTAAGTCCCTCTTGTCCTGCTCTTTCAATCCTTTCATAGTCCCTGTCAGCAAACATAATCTGATGCAATCTTCTGTCCCTATTTGTAATACCATGGGGTGAAAGTGTTGTCCTTGCTGTCTTTGGATCATTACTCCCCCTAAGGACATTAGAAAGCAAATCCCTTATTGTAGAGAGGCGAGAAGGATCCTTGATGGCACAGCCACTGGAATCATCCGTCACGTGAACTACGGCCGCAGCTCTAGTATTATGTGTCCATATCTCAGCACTCACCACATTACAGTGAAGGTCTGTGAGAACTGCACAGATTTCAGATAGTAAACCTGGCCTGTCTGTGCCGGTGAGTTCAATTACAGTGTGCTCTTCAGTAGGTACAACCCCTACAGACTCTCTCAATGAGGGTGCAAAGCTGGGATTGTTTTCAAGTCTCTACAAAATAAAAAAGAAAGAAAAAAATATCAGAAAAGAAACAACAAATGACAAGCCTTATTGACCATCTACCATCAAGGAACTATATATTATTCGCATGATGAGATTCAAAGATCACTTGAACAAACAAGACATTGATATCTTAATGGACCAAAATCAGGCATCACATCACCAGAATGGATAACTTACTACATGTGCAGCATGGTATTTATGAATATCAAATCTTCAGAATTTCAAGACCCTCAAATTTATTCAAGGATTTTAAGTTGCTTTATCATCCTATGTGCACTACACTATTAAATAAATCAGTAAGACAGTGATAAATCCAAGTTTATCTATCATCTTTCAGCCCAAGCACTTCTAGCAGTGTGTCCACCAGATGGATCTAGCAGGCTCATACAACCTTTGCTGGAAGAATACCGGAACCAACAGAATTTCAATAACTAAAAATAAATAAACAGTGAAATAAAAAGTGAACAACAATTAAGATTGAGCATGTTCTTCCATTCCACTTTGGAAAACCAATTCATAGCTAGCTAGTTCAATCAGCAAGTAGAAAATAAGGTAAAAGGATGCTAAAGAAGTGCCCTGCTTACTTAACCTAGTACAAATCAGCATACTCTAGTACAAGTGTCCTGCTTACTTAACCTGAGGATTTCTAGCAAAGAAGAAAAAGGGGCCAGGTGACCTTTCCACAAAGATGGAGAAACACAAATAAGCCTTAATTAAAGCATTTTATAAAATGCAAGCATACAAAACCCTACCCTCTGAATATAATCAATGACTTCCTTATCTCTGATCTTGTTTCCATTATGATCAATCACATTAAACACTGAAAAAAAATCAAAATTGATACTAGGATCAGAAGCATAGTTGATAATAATAATTATAATAATACTACTTTTAGTCTTTTCTCCCTTTTAGGTTTCCACTGATGAAGAGGAGAAAACTTACCATCCATGAACCACACCCCATCAGAGGAGATGTAGGCCTTTGTTATTACAAGGTTCATATCTGATATAACTTGGACAACATCCAGGAGAATCCCATGTTTGTTGACACTGTCAACCTGAAAAAATATTTAGATAATAAAAAAGTGGATAGCTGAATTTTGTTTCCAAAAAGAAAAAATCTACTCAGGAAACAATTTTGATTTTATATTAAAAAAGAAGAAAAAATGCAACCAAAGATTCAATAACATCAAATCATTAGAAAATTTGAAAGAAAAAAGAAAATGGGAAGAATCTTTCTTGTTGTCAGCTCAATTTTGTGAACCAAAACATAGGAAAACACCAGCTTTATGACATCAAATCATTATAAAAAACTGAAAAAAGAAGAATCTTTCTTATTGTCAACTCAATTTTGTGAAACCTAGACAAAGGGGAACCACAAGATTCACCTGAATAACAGTGGCGTTTTCACAGGCATTGTTGTCAATCACAACCCTGCATAGCAAGAAGCAAGTTAAATAAAAAAAAAAAAAAAAAAAAAAAAAAAAAAAAAAAAAAAAAAAAAAAAAAAAAAAAAAAAAACAACACCACCACTCTTATGCACATAATATACAGTACACACACAATAACTGAAACATGGAAATAATGATAATCACATCAAATCACCTGAAAAATCATGCCGTAAACGGCTAATATAATTATGAACACATGTGAGGAAAAATTCAACATCTAAAGTTGACCAAATATAGTTTTCTTAAGGAAAAAAAAAAAAGGTTTTGGAAACATAGTATGCTAATTGTTACATGGGATACTAAACTGAAGAGTGAAGAGTGTAGAAAAGAAGAATTAAGCAAGGAACTTCCCTATCAGTGGGAAAAAATGAAAACACCAAACTGCAAAAAAGAAGCTTAATTTTATGCCCCACTTGATTAAAACTTCCATAAACCAAAAAAAGTACTAACAAAATTGTGATGCCAAATTTGGATAAGCAAAAAATAAAAGCTGTCCCCAAAAACCAAAAAAGAAAGAAGGCAGAGTGTGAAACAAAAACAACTCACCTTGGTGGGTTCATCCTTCTAATAAGCTTAGCATATTCATCATCCATATTTTATTTATGTACAATATGAAGAGACCAAATAATAGGCACACACAAACAAACACAGACCAAGGTGGTTATGTGTTGAGAAGGTTGAAGAAATTAAGGACAGGCACTGCTAAAACAAGCAGGAACAACTTCTTGAAGCTCCAAAGGACAAAGGGGAGAGAGAGAGACAGAGAGAGAGAGAGAGAGAGAACTAAAAGTGAAGTAGGACAGGGGGCACTTACTTCACTTTGAATCCGTAATTTAAATTATTTTGTTTGGGGTTTTAAAAACATAGGCTGCTGAGAAGTGTGAAGGCCACGAAAGAAACGGCGCCGTTTCGTGTTACGTGGCGCTTCGGGATTGGGAAGGGGCGGTTACGTGGTTCCATTCTCCGTACTAACCGAGGGGTGCGCTTTCCTCTGATTCCCGTGATGACGTCACTCCTGCCACCTCACCCACGAACTTGGTCCCTATTTTTCTCTATAAATAATACTTTTAATTAAGATATAGGGTAACATTATTGTATTTTATGTTATAAATTATAATCCTTTGAAATTATATATAAAAATAGAAGTCAAATTTTTCTCTTGTCTCTATTTAAACCTTTTTTATATTTTATTCTTTACACCTAAAAATTATTTATTTTAATCTTTATATGAGCAAACTCGGCTTCTTGAACAAATGGGCAAAAAAAAAAAATCAATTACCATTTGGAGCTTATTTTTAAAAAAAATTATCAAATGGTAATAAGTGGTAAACGTAAACCTATTATGACTTCTATTTTTTTTTTCTTTTTTCTAACTGAAGTTGTAAATTTTTTATGACTTATGTGTTGTCGTTTGATTTTTTTTGTATTGCATTACATTAGGTCGTAAATATACTTACCACTTAGAAGTCGTAAATGTATTTATGACTGAGAAGTCATAAATTTACTTACAATTGAGAAGTCATAAATTTACTTACGACTTCTAAGCTGTTTTGTTTTTTTTTCTTTTTTTGGTCTAGGACTTCTAAGTTGTATGACCTTTTTTGAATTTTGTACTTCATTTATTTTCTTTAAAAAAATTATTATTTCTTTATTATTTTTTAAAAATTTGGTTTAAGATTTTTTCAAAATTATAAAAATTAATTTAATTTAATTAATTAAAAATGCAAGTAATTTTAATTTTTATAATTTTATTTAATATTTTATATGTATTTTTTTATCATTTTATTTAATATTTTAGTAATTTATGTTATAAATAGTTTTTATATATTTATTTATTTATTTAATTTTCTATGTAAGTAAAATAATTTTTAAGTAATTAAATTAAACTAATTTTTATAATTTTTAAAAAGACTAAAACAAAATTTTAAAAAAACAATGAAGAAATAATAAATTTTAAAAAAATAAATGAAGTACAAAATTAAAAAAAAGGTTATATGACTTAGAAGTCATTGACAAAAAAAGCAACAAAAAAAGCAAAATAGATTAGAAGTCGTAAGTACATTTACGACTTCTAAGTCATAAATAAATAAAAAAAAACAAAATAGTTCAAAAGTCGTAAGTACATTTAGGACTTCTAAGTTGTAAATAATAATAATAAAAAGGTCATAAATATATTTAGACTTAGAAGTCATAAATATACTTATGACTTAGAAGTCATAAATATACTTACGACTTCGGTTTAACATAGTAAAAAAAAATCATACGACTTTGAAGTCATAAATCGAAAAAAAAAACATTGAAGTCGTAAAGAAATCGACTTCAATTTTAAAAAAAAAAACAGAAGTCGTAACAGGTTTTAGGACTTCTGAATTAGAAGTCATACCACCTGTTATGACTTACCAACATTTGGTAATTTTTAAAAATTACCCCCAAATGGTAATTAATTTTTTTTGTCCCCATTCAGTCAAAAAGCCGAGCAAACTCCTTACATTCTATTCTTTACATTTTAATACAACTTAACATTGTTAACAATTCGCTAATGTGATTTTGTCATGGCCTTTATGTGGTGTTGATGTAGCGACGTATTTGTATTTATGTTTTAGTCCTATACTTATAATATTTCAATGTTTAATTTGGTCCTTATACTTACATTTTTTTTTGTTTTAGTTTTTATATGAGTAATTTATTGTATGTTTTAGTCTCTATTAATTGTCCTTCATTATTTTCTTTTTTTCCTCTTCCTTATCAACACTCTTCATTTATATTAAGGGTTTTGCTTCTTTATCAACTACTTATCATTGTCCCTAAATTGGAGAATCTCTAGGTTGTAGGATTTAGATGCAATTCAAGATAAGGTAGAATGCAAGTAGCAATTTGTGTGGGAATTCCTTGCAATGGCAATGACTTGCTGCATGGTTTTAATGTTGTTGCATAAAACATTTGGAGATATACGATGTTTAAGGACCAAATGCTTGGAGACATACAATACATCAAACCCTTGTTGCATCATTTTAATCTTGTTACGTCAAATGCTTTAGTATCCACACCACTACTATATAAGCATTTTTCATATGTTGTAGCTCTCAACTCAACTTGATAAGAATTGATTCGGCTCAAAGACCAACTCGAAGTTTGATGTGAACATTTTTTAGCTTGAACTTGACTTAATTCAAAGTTGCAAACAATTCAGTTTAGCTCATAAAATAGCTCAATTTATTTTACATATTTATTTAAAACAAAAATAAAATTAGTTAAAATTACTTTTATATATATATATATATATATATATATATCTATGTATAAATATATATATATATATATATATAAAGTTAATTCATGAATCAATCAAGTCGAATTATATGTAGCTCAAGTTCAGCTCATTTGTTTATGAGCTCAATTTTTAACTCAAGCCCAACTCAATTCGTTCAGAACCAAGTTCAATAAGTCAATTGTTGAATCAAGTCTTGAACTAGGTTCGAGTTAGTTCAATTCATTGTTAACATTTCTTGTTTGTTATATGACTTTGTTAGCTTTAGGTTTGGTAACACCACCACAATTGAAACTAGCAATGTCAAATCGCTAGAATTATCTTATTATTGTTAAATTAAGGCACGGTGACTTAGTGTTAATACTTGGGTGTTCTTAGATTCAAGGGGAGTCTAACGGGTGTGTCAAAAGTGACCAAGAGAATACTGTTGTAGCCAAGAGTGACAGGATAAAATACTTTTTTGTAATCAAGTTTTGATTAGTAGAACCATTTATCAGTTTGTAAAGGAAAAATGGACATTGTTCAGTTTGAGTGAACTAGTATAAACTTAAGTGTTTATACTTCTCTCTAAAGCTATTTGACTTGTATTCTCTTGTGCTTATTTTGACACACTTTGTTAGACAAGTGTGCATTTAAAACCCTATGAAAACACTGTTTCAATAGCATTGGATGATAGTTTATTTCTATTTTTAACAAAATTATTTTTCTATTCATTGGACGACACATTCAAAACCTTGTTTTAGCATATCTAATTGTGTGAAATAAAAAGAGGATGAAGGTGGTGAAAAGGAAAAGGAAGAGATGGAAACAAAGAAGGGAGAAACGCAAGGAGGAAGAGAAAGAAAAGAGGGGAGAGGTGTTGACAAAGATTAAATTATAAATAAAGGTTTAATTTCAGTCCCCTATTTTATATTATATGTAATTTTTGTCTCCTATGTTAAAATAAAGACATTTGATTTTCCTATTTTAGAAAGCCTGCAATTTTAGATCAATCTTCATTTTTTCCCATGTTTTATTTCTTTTATTTTGGTTCAATTGAACCCCTACACCTAACATAATTATTTAAGCTACCAAATATTTTTAGTTCTTAATAAGTGCACGACAATTGATCTTTGTGAAATTTCCTATTACATGTTTTCAAATCTTTTAATCAATATTTATTTCTTAAAATGACCACCATTAATTTTATTTTCGTGCAACTCATGTGATTTTCCTTTCATAACAAATAGCATTGCTCAAGTATTAAATAGTTTTAAAATTATTTTTGAGACAACACTTTTTCTTTAAAAAATTCCAAACATAATATTTTTAGATGTAGAGAATAATAAATAATAAAATGAAAAGATAAAAATAAAAATAAATATATCCTTCATTACTTGATGAAGATAAATAAATAAATATAATTATTATTTTCTTTCCTACTATCTCATTCGAAATATAAATAAAAAATGCATGTGAAAGAACTTTAATATTCTTATAGAACCATTTGATTTCAAAAAATGTGTAGTAAGGACAATTCTAGTTATTTCATGTTTGATTTGAAAAAGTATCATGGGACATGACAACTTAAATGTTTGATGGATAAGACAAAATCTTCATTATTTGTTACTCAATTAGTCATGGGGTAACTTTTGTTCCTTAGTATTAACTATTCAAAAGATCGAAATACCTATTTTTAACTCTATTCCTTTTCTCTCCCACCTCACTATTTCACCCCACTCTTGATTTTGCTCCCTCTATTTTTTTTAATCGCCACTTTCTCATGTACGTGCTGCATTCTATTTTTTTTTTTCAATCTTTGATTACCATCTTTGGTCTCAAACATGTTTTTTTGTTATGGTCATCTATTGGAATTTTGTGTTTAAATAATTAACATAGGCTAATATTTAAGACAATTATAATAACTATTTATTATTAATGGATTTTATTTTTATGTGATCAAATTAAATGAGGTTGTTATACTACTAAGTAAGGTTATATAAACTTAAATGGATATATATTGGTATTGGCCCATTAGGGGATAATGAGAATCCTATTAGATTAACAGATGATAAGAAAGCTATGATCACTAATATACTGAGTTGTTATACATAGTTTTTCTTCTCCCCATGTGAAGAACTCTTCAAAGGTCCTATTGTGGAATAAAGAGACTCCAATTAGGAATGACAATAGGTAGAATCTCATAGTACTCATCTTCATACCCGCATTTAAAAAAAAAAAAAAAAAACTCGTACCCAGTCCTATACCCACACGGGTAACAACTTTAATCTCCATCTTCATACCCGTTGGGTATCTATATACCAACACCCCTGACCCACACTTTACTTATGTAAAAATTTAATAAATCAATAAAAAAATATTAATTAAAAATTTATTACAAGTAAATTGAAAATCGACTCTTAAATAATCTATGAATCCACACATAATATTTAAAAAACAAACATAACATTGATTCGTCCAAACTCAAGTTATAAATAAATAACATTACAAAGATAATCATTGAACATAGCGATTCTTAAAGTTAATATTGTAATCGCTTAACAAAATCTCTAATTAAACTTGGACATCATGTGATGACGATATACATAAATTTATTATTCTTAAATAAAGCGAGACAAATATAATATAAGATATGTTAAATCTAATATCATCTTGCTATGTACACAAAACAATATTTGGGATTTACAAGTCAACCCAAAACCAAAATGCTATTTGGAAGCATATGGATGATATTGGCCTCAACATAAAAGTACTAACATGAAATTTACAAACCAAAACCATGGTTGTATACTCGTATTCCACCATCCAACATAAAACTACTTATATGAAATAAAATCAATGATAGATCCTTAATTAGTCTAACAACCTCAATTACAACATCAATACTTGAATTGGAAAGCATGAACTATGGCTTTAAAATACAATTGAATTAGAAAAATATAATTGGTTTTTACAAAAATGTATACGTATAATATAAATTATTTACTTAAGTAATAAATTTTAATTACATTAACACACACACACACATATGGCATGTGCATTCGTACCTGCACCCATCCTTGCAAAAAGTTACAGGTAAATATTTGTTCCCATCCTCAGCACCAATAAGTAGGTAATTACCCTCCCCGCTTCGAAATTGAAAGTTATTTTAGAAATACTTCTTTTTCACCCAAGGATTGTTTGGCGATTATATGATCGTTAGTAGTATTGTACACACATAATTTTGGGTTTTGTGTTTATGGACGGCTTCTACTATGTGTGAGTGATAATAGGTCTTGCACGGTGGGAAACCTTTTAGAGCCATACGATTAGATTGAAGTGTTAGATAGGTGAGGGTGCACCAAAGATAGAAAATAACATATATTTTATATAAAAAAACAAAATTAGAAATATAAATTTAATAATATAACCTTTTCCCGCAACCCCTACCTTCTCCGACCTCAACCACTATTTTCTTTGACCACCACCGATCCCATGTGAAGAATCCGTTGTCATTGATAATGCCTCTTTCACCTAATAACATCATCACCAACAACATAACATCACCCAAAAACCCTTAAAGCATTAATCTTTAACAAATCAAAGCCACTTAACAAGATCAAAAAACCCAAGTCATTGCGCCAAAGTTTTGTCGTCCCCGTGGTTACTCCTTGTTTTCAGTTTGCCCCCTTGTCGACCTTCTTTGTTCTTGTTTCGCCTCCTCGCCATCGACAACCACCACATGACCATGACACCAACATGCATGACCACAACATCTCCTTGTGCGGCCACCAATCTTTCCATGTACACCCTTTTCATTTTTCCCATTTTCTTCTTTCTCCTCACTCCACCTCTGTGCCCTTCCTCTTCCTCGTTTCAATTTTTGACATCGTCACTCACTCACTCACACCCTCTCTCCTCAACAATACTCCATAGTGGCGTTGCTGTCTAGAAAGTCTTGGAGCTTGTATGGAGTACTTTCCTTAAATTCATGGACCTCCCTCGTTGGGGACGACATTAAACACATAGGAAAGTGGTGGGCTTCTTTATTTTTATTTTTTTGCTTTGTTGATCGATTTGGTGGCTTTTTGCTTCAAAAGGGTTGCATCTACATACTTCAAATGAGGTGCAGTGACCTACGGCGGGTTGTTGATAACCATGTTTGTTAGTGACTTGCAATGGGAAAGGCGACAGAGTGATGAAAGAAGGGAAAACATAGCTGCGGAAGTCCATTTGAAAAGGGAAAGAGAAGTGAACACGATACTTTTTCCATTTGGTGCACCTTCCCTTATCTAACCATTCATTTTAATCGCATGGTTCAAAAGTGTTTTCCCACCATGTAGGACCTATCCTGACTTACGCATATTAGCCTGAGTCTGTGTTTATGTGTGAAACATGTGTAATTTCCATATATCCCATTTTAATTAAATTGTCTAGTAATTTTTGTTGGATTAATTGAAACAACATGTTGCCAAAGTAAACTCAAATGTGTAGGTTAATTTGATTGAATTTATACAAGATATTGTGTGGAATTATTTATGCAAATTGTGCTTGGCCCAAAGGAAGACATAATTTGGCTAGATAATTGCATGCATGAGATGGTAAATATGTGGTGATTATAAGGATTTGTTTTTCATGTGAATAATGGAGTGTCCAAAGACAATCATATTTGATAGGACTTATCACCCATGTTTGATCATTGCGTTGAGAGTATCACTTGTAGTTATTCCTTTCAATCCAAAAATTGGGGGATTAATGGCGCGTTAGGTATCTTGTTTGGGTCTTTAAATTTACCATAAAGATTAATTTTGCTATGTTTGTTGTTCTCTTTAGTTGATATTGCTACCGCTCTTTTCATTACTCAATTTTGGGAATCCTAAAGCTACATGGTTTAAAATTTAAAGTTTGAAAAGAGTTAATTGAGTTTTTGTTTTTCAATTGCATGAAATTGGGCTAATTGATCCTTTTTAATTATGAAAAACTCTAATAGGGTTTTATTTATCATGATGTTGAATCAAACTAGTTTTTTTTAGAATTAAAAAAGAGACAGTTAAGGATATTCCATAAAGTTCTTCTCTATTAAAGTAGAAACAAGAGAGCAAGATAAATAATTTACTTGTTACTTTTATTAGAAGGTGGAACATATGAATTAAAAGTATCCCTAGTACACTATTAGGTGTGTGAAGAACGATAAGCTTCTCATTTTTGTTTGTTTTAAAGTTAATTTAGTTTTGTGTACCCAAGGACATTTGGTGGATAGATTTTGGTGTTATTACTAATATAAGTATGTTTTTGCAAGGTTACCTGTGGAGTCATTTGCAAAATGATGATAAAAGAATCATCTATATGGGATAATGACAATAAAGTTGGAGTTGAAGTTAAAGGAACTTTTAGGTTTTTTTTAAATACTTATTATTTGGATTTGGTTGAGACATATGTTGCATTGTCTGTTAGATGGAATTCAATTTCTATCTCTATTTGGACAAATCTAGTTATTGTTCATTTAGAAATAATAAGTTAGTCTCTCTTGTGATTCAAATGTTTTTGGTTAGAAGTCTTTAATGAATATTGAGAGTTCCTATTGCACACAAATTCAAATGGTAGGAAACATAAATTAAATGAGAATTCGCCACTTTATACCAAAGGCGCTTAGGCCACATCTCTATATAGAGAATTCAGAAGCTTGTGCCAGAGGAAATTCTTGGACCCTTAGATTTGTTAGACTTTTAAGACTGTGTTTAGTGTAAGGGAAAACAACACAAATAAAAGGACTTTAGATTTCAAAAGAGTTAAGGATATCTTAGAAATAATTCATACAAATATTTGTGGTCTCTTTCATTGATTCATGAAATGAAGATATTCTATTATGTTCATAGATGATTACTCTTTATTTAATTGATGAAAAGTCTTAGTCTATATCTTTTAAAGTTTTTCAAAGTTGAAGTTGAACTTCAATTAGGAAATAAAATTAAGGTTGTCAAATCTGACTGTGGTGGTGAATACTATGATAGATATGACGATAAGGTGAGTAACGTCTAGAGCCCTTCGTGCTATTTCTCCAATAAGCATGAAATTGTTTTGCAATATACAATGTTGGAAAAACCTAGCATGAATAGAGTTGTAGAATGATTAGATTGGACTCTTAAGTGTTGAATTAAATAATTTGAACATTTGAAGACTAGTCTTAGAACCTTTTGGTTTTAATAATTTTATAATGCCAAACAACTTTCTAAGGATGTGACATTTGTATTGGATGTTTTTAGACTAGGCATATTTAGTGTTTTAGACTTAGTTTTCTTTATGCGTGCTTAGTGGTTATCAAACATGAGCATATATATGTTTTATCTCAAAGTTTCTAAGAAGCAATAAGTTCAACACTGTGTAATAGATTACCAAGTTAAAGTAATCAATTACAAAGTGTTAGACAACACAACATAACTTACTTATCTTGAAATATTGGCAAGTTACATCAAATTAATTGATTACCAAAAATGGTAATCGATTACCTAAGTCTGTTTCAATAGAAGGGAGTATTTGTAGCTCGAAATAATCGATTAGATTGCATCTAGAAACTTTGGAGCTCTCTGTGTTTCAAAATAATCGATTACCACATTTGACAATCGATTATTCTAGAAAGCATAGAAACTTGAGAAGTTATCTGTGAAATAAGATAATCGATTACCATGTTTTTAGAAATTCAGAACAAGAGGGATTTGAACGAATTAATCGATTACCTCATTTGTTAATCGATTAAATCTATTTCATCTATTAAAACTATATATACCCTCACTTGTTCATTCTCATTAATGACTCTTGATTCGATCTTATCTTTTAAAAAAAATACTTTTTGAGAGTCATCTAAGAGAACCACTTTGCATTTCAACAATAGATTCATAATGATCAAGATTCATTCATTCTTCATCATGATTTAAGCAAGGAAAGAAAGGCTGAAGATATTGTCATATGCACATTCAGGTGTATTCAATCTTATTTTGATTTCTTTCTAGTTTGTTACCTTGATTAGGGTTATCAAGGGTTCATGTGAGTTGATAGGGTTTTAACTCCCAATCCTTCTCTTTTAGGGTTCAAGAGAATAGTATAATATTAGGGAATTGCTTGTGCGCATTATTTGTACTTAGTTCTTTATTAGTGAAAGTTCTAAAGGGTCTTAAAACAAATGGATGTAGGTCTTTCTAGGAGTGAACCAATATAAATTTTGTGTGTGATTCTCTCTTTCTCTAAATCTTTACTTTTATAATCAATCTTAGCAATGGAATTGTTGTATAAGGGCCACAATACTCTGTTTTTCATAGAATTGTGTATTATTGTTTTCTTTGTTAAAAAATTCTTTATTATCTATTTTTTGAGAAAACCTTGATTACAATGAGGGTTAGTTTTAATTGAATCTTAAATAACGAATTGGTAAACATTTGAAGAGAATCTATTTAACCCCCTTCTAGATTCCCGGTTATTCCAACATTAAGGATATGTAAGAAGTACAATTCGTTTCTACTATATATTCACTTTGGGAAAAACATTAAAGATTGCGATTTATATCCTTAACAAAGTACCAAGTAAAATAGTCACTAAAATCCCTCATGAGCTATGGACTGAGAATAAGCCCATCATTAGGCACATGCGCATTTGGGAATGTCTAGCCAAAGCAAGGTCTTATGGGCTGCAATAAGGTAAGCTAGACGTAAAGATAATTATTTACTACTTTGTTGGTTACATTGAACGCTCTCGCGAGTGTAAGTTTTAAATTCCACTATAAAATCCTTCTTTGAGATGGAAATGTAAAATACATTGAGGAAGTTGAGTTTGGAGGGGAATGAAACATAAGGATTGTTGTCTTTAAAGAATAACCTATAGTTGATGAAACAAATTTGGTAAATAATAACGATGTTATTCCTAATATCATTAAAGGACAAGAAAACATTAAGATTCCTCCTCAAGCACCACCTATAGTTCAAACTTAACATCATCAAGAAGTGTCATTTAAAAGATCTACTAGAATAAAGGAGAAGTGAAATTTTGGATTATTATGGTGCATTTCTTTAAGAATGTGAATATGACATTAGGTTGACTAGGAAGATCTAATCAACTTTAGTCAAGTCATACGATGTGAAAAAATCAATGGTTGACAACGGATTTTGGAATATTGTGAAATTACTTGAAGGTGTGAACCCCATAAGTTGTAAACGAATATCTATAATTGAAAGGAATTCAAAGGGTAATGTTGGGATATATAAAGTTTGTCTTGTTGCCAAAGACTTTACTTAAAAGAAAGACATTGATTATAAATAAACTTTCTCTCTAGTTTCATACAAAGACTCACTTAGGACTATAATGACACTGATAACTCATTTTGATTTAGAGTTGCAATAGATGGATGTAAAGACTATTTTTCTAAATAGCAACATTGATGAAACAATATGGTGCAACCAGAAAACTTTGTTAAGACGATTCAAATTTTATGACGTGCAAACTAAAGGGATCCATCTATGACTTTAAATAGGCTTCTCGTCAATGGTATTACTTATTTCATCAAGTTATTACCTCTATGGCTTTGAGGAAATTTTGGTTGATGATTGCATATACCAAAAGTTCAGTAGGAGTAAATTTGTCATTTTGGTATTATATGTTGATGACATCTTTTTAGTCATAATATAGTCTCATTGTCACAAAATAATTACATACACAATTTTGGATATATTCAAATGAAGGATAGTAAATAAGAAGATACACATGTTAATAAAGGAAACAAGTTAGTCTCAAATAGTGCCCCATTAGTAATCTTGAAAAATAATAGATGCAAAAGATTCCATATGTTTTAGCTCTGGGGAGTCTTATGTATGCTTAAATTTGTTTTAATCATAACATAACATTTTAGTGGGAGTCTTAGGGAGATATGTTAGTAATCTTGGTAAGCAACACTAGAAAGTAGTAAAGCGTGTAATGTGCTATTTGAAGAAAACAAGATATTATGTACTTATTGATCAGAAGTCTGACAGATTAGAGATCATTAGGTATATTTCTGACTCTGATTTTCGGGATGCCTAAATAGTGAACCCTCCACATTAGAATATATCTTTAACCATGGTGGTGGAGTCAATACCATGATATGAGGCATCAAACCACAATATATGACTACAAAGTTTTGTCACTGACTTGCTTGTTATTACTAACATTTAAAGGTCATTAAAGATTTATTGTGGTAATACTTTACTAGTGTTATACTCCAACAACAAGAATTTAACAAAGTCAAAGGTTACTGACATAATGTATTTGGTTGTTAAAGAAAGATTTCAAAGAATAAAGATATTGGTAGAACATATAAGAAAATACAGTATGTTAGATAACCCACTAATTAATGGTTGACCGTTAAGGTATTTTCATGAGCATGTTGCTCATATGATGTCATTTCAGTTATTGCATATTTTTAGTGGGAGTCTTACTTAATGTTCTATGTTTGAATTTAGATTTCATGTATTTGATTTCCTGCAAATATAAAGATTATAATTCATAAGTTTATTGTTAAACTTGTTTATTTATGTGCAATATTTAAATCGCACTTAAAGACTTCATATAGATCTTACTAAAGACTTAAGTTGTACCAGTTGGAAATTGGCATGATTGAGATCGTATTGCATGTAATTTCAATGTTTCTCATCCGTATTGATATATGTCATTGAGTTTATTGATGTGATAGTCATTGAAGTATAGTCACATTTTTTGTAATGACAAAAGTCGTGATGGTTCCATTATTGATTCATGAGATGAACCAAATTATTAAAGCGGAAGTCTAAAGATAAATAATGCATGAATGCACGCCTAAGGAATTATGATATAATTGTTACAATATATAGTCCAAGTGGGAGATTGTTGGAATTTTGTTTTCAATAATGTGAGTAATATTTAAGACAATTATAATAACTATTTATCAATAGTGGGCTTTATTTTTAAGTGGTCAAATTAAGTGAGTTTGTTAGACTACTAAATAAGGTGGTATAGACTTAAATGGACAGACATCAGTGTTGGTCCATTAGGGGATAATAAGAACCCTATTAGGTGAACACATTATAAGAAGACTATACTCCTCAATATACCGAATTGTTACACATATATAGTTTCTCTTCTCTCCAATTGAGGAGTTGCGAATGTCTTATTATGGAATAAAGAGGCTTTAATTGAGGAAGAACCATAAAGCCACTGATTATATTGTTCATCGGTTATTTTTTATTCAACTTGTTGAAAAATGCTTAGATCAAGAATTAAATACGGATCTAAATATTTTATCTAATCCTTTGGTAATTGTTCTAGGTTGTATATCTATATGTGAATTTTGACTTTCACATAAAGAATAAAAAATACTGAAATAAGGACAAAAAATTAAAGATTTTCAACCGCATATAGTATAATATAGTAATATTATATATTAATATATATTAATTATATAATATAGTATAATATGTGTTACGGATAAAAGATATATTATCATTTATCTTATTAATTCAAATATTTAAACTTCCAATAACCCATTATCATAACCACCACAAAACAAAAGATATGTTATCATAACCGCTATCTTTCAGTTACCCATATCTCCGAATATCTCGGTAAAAGATAGTGGGCTTCAACCGTCCATCATCAGGATCCATGTTAGAATCCTATAAATAAAGCATACACCATGGTGAAAGGTACACACAATCCTGACTCTCTCTTTCCATTCACACGGCACACACTGCACGCCAATTATGTTATGAGTTACTGCTGCTGTGATCTTCTTCTTCCTTAAGTTGCTTCAATCCTATAAGCTTCTTAAGAGAGAGAGCCTGATCCTACATAAAATCATCCAACACCACTTGTTGGACATTTTTGTTCTCTTTGAGCAGAACAGTGGCGCCGTCTGTGGGAATCGATAAACTTCGAATCCCACCAATTCACGATGGTCAACACCAGAAGGCATCGGACAGCTAGACGCGACAAACCACCCAGGAATCCAAACCTGGAAAACGTGGTAGTAGAAGACGCAGTTTCCCATACTGCCTCATCCCGTGCGGGACCAGCAACCCACACGCCAGCCAGTCCACCACCAGCCACAGAGGAAGAACCAGAAACTACGTAACGTTTCATCCAGAACGCTCTCCATTCCTTTTTAACTCAAATGGAGAACCTGGAGAAGCGTTACGAACTCCAGCGACAGGAAGATGTTCAACATTTGATAACCCAGTTGGACGAACGAAGTACTAAACGCAGAGAGGAGGAACGCCGTCACTTCCAGAATGCTGAACATCTGGAAGGCAACATGGAGAACACAGCAACAGGGTGTGCCGAGCAACCCCATGCAGCAGCCAGAAGACAAAGACCTGAGACATCGGCCCGCACTGCCGAGACCGACAATAGGGACCCGATCGATCAATCCGAGCAAGGGAGAGTATCTCGTTCTATATTGAATAACGAGGGACCTCACCTTTCCTCGGTGTAACACCCGTGTGCACCCGGCGTATTAACATTATTACAATATCAGGATAACGCAGCAAACATGGAAGCAAAACAATAAAAGAAGCCTAAATCCAAAATAAATACACATATTATACATATATGGTGAATCTCTGTCTTTTACAGGGTACATAGTTCTCAAAACTATACACATTTTCCCTAGGTATCCAAAACACAAGCAAAATAAACAAAATGCGAGCCAACAAGCTCTGTCTTCTAAGCCTAGGGTTCTATATCATACTATCCCAGCTCAGGCCTTTTGCCTTGGGATCTCTCTGTGACTTCAGCTTCAGCTCCTGCATCATAGCCCCAAACAGGGGTGAGATAATCATCTCAGTAAACTCAGGGTTCTTGGAGGTTTCCCTCCCCCTGGTTCACTTCACAGCATATACATATAACATAACATAATAAGATCATATCATTTAAAACTTCATCATACAATCAGCCTTCACGGCTCACAAGAACAAGCTGCAAGAACATAATAACCCAGAACAAACATATGCAATCAACACAAATTGCCTGAATAGGATCATCCACTGAAGGGCACATCTATTCAGGGCTTTACACCGAGTACCTGAATAGGATCATCCACTGAAGGGCATATCTATTCAGGACTCATGCCTGAGTAGGATCATCTACTGAAAGGCACATCTACCCAGGACTTGCCGCCCAACACCTGAATATGATCATCTACTTAAAGGCACATCTACTCAGGATTTACATGGACGCCTATGGATTATCCCAAGGGAGATCATCCACTTAAGGGCACATTCCCAATGGGGTCCATAGTTCCTCAATCTACTTGCCAGTAAATGCTCATACAATTATAACACACAATATCATCATCATCAATCAAAATCAAACACAGCATACATTATGCTAAGGTAATCAATACAAAAGTACCCCATCTCAGGGTCTATCTAGCATTTTGTTTACAATATGCCATCACCACATATTATCACATCTGATACATATAACAGTATTACAACATCATACAATATCAGCATGCATAATACATCAAACAATCACCCATTTAGGGTGTAGTGAACACAAGCAGGGGAAACATTCCCCAAAAACACTGAGCTTACCTGGTCTCAGCTCAGAATCAGCTCTCCTAGTCTCGTGGTGACCTCCACCAGTGCTATGCGTCTCACGCCCTACAATAGGCATGAAGTAGACAATCAGAAACGGTATTCAACCGCTTGTATGGAAGGAAACACCCTTCCTTTTTATAAATAGTTCTGTCTTCTAACTTAAGGTTTGTCTTAGCCCAGCTTTTACTAGGCCATGCATTGACCCTCAAGGGTCTGACTCAGCCTGACTAAGGCCTCAGAGTCTCCTCAAGACTCTGTACAACCCAATTCAAAGCTTTATTAATCTCAAGAACCAATAATGGTTCAACTCAACCAAACCAAATGTATTCACACATTTTTGCCGATCATTTGACCTTATGATCAATTTTTGTAAAGGTACTTGAGTTAATATAGACCACAGTACCGCCTATTTACACACACTTCTTCCTTCCCAGAGCCAAATTCAAACTTCATCACCATTTCAATTTCAGAGTTTCATATTACTCAGAACAACCTCCTGACTACACTTTTCTAAAGAACCTAAGCCTAATTCCAGCCCTATCATCAATTTGTTACTATTCACCCAACTTCCCATTCTAAGAATTAAACAGTTAAAACTTATGTTTCTTACCTCAAATCAATAGAGAAAGGCTGGGGAAGTCTTTCTCCTAGCTCTGGCGTCCTGGAACCAGCTTCTTTCCCTTTCAAAGTTCACCCTTTGAAGAAACTCAAGGAAATGGGAGTTTTTTCACAAACTAGGCTGGATTTTGGCTCTCCAACGGTTCTAATCAAGTTTAGAAGTGATTAGGAGGTGTTTATATGGTTTAGGATGAAGGTAGGAAGCTCTTATAGCTCAAAAATGGCTGCCTGGACGAAGGAGGAAGATGAACAGTGGTTTCCTCTGAAAAATTCGCGAAATGGCCTTTTATAGGTGGCCTGACCGACATGCCGCGCTCCTGGCGCCAAAATCTAGTGCATCTGGCGCCCTTGGCGCCACTTTGGCGCCCCTGGCGCCAGTTTCCAGCCTCTGTGGCACTCCTGGCGCCAATTTCCAGCATCTGTGGCGCTCCTGACGCCACTTTAGCGCTGATGGCGCCAAAAATCGCAAAAAATGACCTTTTACTACAGTGCCACGCTCGGAGCGCCAGATCCCACGCTCAGAGCGCCAAGCTACAGTAACTGCTACAGTAACTTTTTTTTCCATGGTTATTATACTCGGCCATCGTACCAAATTGTGCTGTGGAAGAAAGACCGATCGGAGAGATCACACATTACCCCGGACCAGCGGATGGTACTTATCGGAGGAAATATCGCCGGGGTCATCAGAATAACAGCCCGTTCGTCGATAGAATTGTGGATGCTCAGTTCCTGGAGGACTTCAATGGCTCGTTTTTATCCAAATATGATGGAAGCCAAGATCCGCAGGTACATATTGATGAGTTTGACATGCAGATGTGTGTTCGAGGTATTGACAAACCCATCATCTCATGGATCTTTGCTACCACTTTAACCGGGGCCGCCCAAACCTGGTTTCATTCTCTGCCGTCGCGGTCCATCCATAACTTCGAAGATTTCGGCCAGAAGTTCTTGCTAAATTTTGCAACGAGTAAAAAGCAGCCAAAATCCGAGTTTGCTATGGGTAAAATACGCCAGCAGCCCGATGAAACATCGTAGAGCTATCTGGATCGATTCAAGGAAGCCGCTCTGCAAGTTCAGGGTTTGGAAGAAAAAGTTCATGTTCATCTCATATCAGCCGAGCTCAACGGGTCTAACCCTCTGAAGTATCTGGGGAGGTAAAGCTATCCTATATGCCACTGGTCCAACCCTCTGAAGTATCTGATAGGGACCAATGAATCTAGGGCTTAGCTTTCTCACACCTAAAGCTCGTCCTACACCCGTGACCGGAGACAGTCTTAGAAACACATGATCACCCTCGTCAAACTGCAGGGGTCTGTGTTTATGGTCATAATAGCTTTTCTGTCGACTCTGAGCCTTCATCAACTAGTCTCTAATCATTCTGATCTGCTGAGAGGTCTCCTGAACCATCTCAGGTCCAAGAAGCTGTCTCTCACCCACGTCAGTCCAGCATACAGGAGTTCTGCACCTCCGGCTATACAGTGCTTCATAAGGTGCCATGCCCAGACTGGCATGAAAACTATAATTGTATGAAAACTCTACCAGAGGTAGTACCTGTCCCAGCTGGCACCCTGCTCTAATGCACAAGCCCTCAACATATCCTCCAGGGTCTGGATGGTCCTTCTGTCTGACCATCTGTTTAAGGATGATAGGTTGTGCTGAGCCTCAGCTGAGTACCAAAAGCCTCCTGAAGCGCACTCCAGAATCTTGAAGTGAACTTCGGGTCTCTATCACTAATGATACTCTCTGGAACTCCATGCAACCTGACAATCTCTCGGATATATAGCTAAGCCAACCTTTCTGCAGTATAATCAATCCGAACAGGTAAGAAGTGAGCAGACTTAGTCAGCCTATCAACAATTACCCATATGGAGTCACATCCAGTCTGAGTCCTCGGTAATCCAACCACAAAATCCATGGAAATGCTATCCCATTTCCACTCTGGAATCTGCAACGGCTGCAGTAGGCCTGACGGTCTCTGATGCTCAATCTTCACCTTCTGACATACCAGGCATCTAGTCACATACTCAGCTATGTCTTTCTTCATCCCTGGCCACCAGAACTTCCTCTTGAGGTCCTGATACATCTTGGTGGCACCTGGATGAATGCTGAATTGGCCCTTATGAGCTTCTGCCAGAACTGCATCAACTAGCTTGCCTTTAGGCACTACGATCCGACCCTGGTATAACACCAAATCATGATCATCCCTGGAAACATCCTGTTGACCAATCGTGGTCCTAACATCATCATCATGTCTCTGGGCCTCCCGAATCCTCTGAATTAGCTCATTCTCAATCTGGGTGTTTCTCAGCTCCAGACCCCTTAGCACCTTCTATCAAGGACAAGTGCATATCTCTGAATTGCTCAATCAATCTGCAATCAGAGATCATCAGACAGGCAATACTTACATGTTTCCTACTCAATGCATCCGCCACCACATTAGCTTTCCCTGGATGGTATTTCAACTCAAAGTCATAATCCTTGAGGAATTTCATCCATCGCCTCTGCCTCATATTCAACTCTTTCTGGTCAAATAGATACTTGAGGCTCTTGTGGTCACTGAATACCACCAATTTCGCACCATACAGATAATGTCTCCACACTTTTAAAGCAAACATAATCGCTGCTAACTCTAAATCATGTGTGGGATAATTCTCTTCATGTGGTTTCAACTGCCTGGATGCATAGGCAACCACTCTCTTCTCCTGCATCAGCACACATCCAAGTCCCTGCTTGGACGCATCACAATACACCTCAAAACTACCCTCAGGATCAGGAAGAATCAGAACTGGGGCTGTGGTCAATTTTTCTTTCAGTCTCAGGAAACATTCCTCACATTCATGGGTCCAAACAAATGGGTTACCTTTCCTAGTCAAACGAGTCAAAGGTAAAACCATCTGGGAGAATCCCTGAATGAACCTCCGATAGTAACCTGCCAACCCAAGAAAACTACGGACCTCTGGGACATTCTTGGGTCTCTCCCAAGACATCACAGCCTCTATCTTACTGGGATCAACGGCCACCCCATCTGCAGAAATCACATGGCCCAGGAATTTCACCTCTGAAAGCCAGAATTCACACTTAGACAACTCAGCATACAACTTGTTATCTCTTAAGATCTGCAGAACGATCCTGAGGTGCTCGGCATGCTCTGCCTCTATCTTGGAATAGATCAGTATATCATCAATGAATACCACCACAAACTGATCTAGAAATGGTCTGAATACCCTGTTCATATAATCCATGAATATAGCAGGGGCATTAGTCAGACCAAAAGGAATGACCTGGTATTCATAATGGCCATACCTTGACCTGAATACAGTCTTCGGTATGTCCTCTGGCTTAATCCGGATTTGATGGTATCCGGATCTTAGGTCGATCTTGGAGAACACACAGGCTCCCCTCAGCTGATCCAGCAGATCATCTATACGAGGCAGCGGATACTTATTCTTTATAGTCACCTTATTCAGCTGCCTATAATCCACACATAACCGCATACTCCCGTCTTTCTTTTTCACAAACAGGACCGGTGCTCCCCAGGGTGACACACTTGGTCTAATGAACCCCTTGGACAACAAGTCCTCAAGCTGGACCTTCAGCTCTTTTAACTCTAACGGAGACATGCGGTAAGGGGCTATGGATATAGGTCCCACACCTGGAACCAGATCAATGGAGAATTCAATTCCCTTATCCGGTGGAAGCTGTGTAATCTTCTCAGGAAAAACATTAACAAATTCGCTTACCACCGGAATTTTTGACATATCCAACCCCGGTTTCTCAACTGCTGTACTCAACAAGAAATATCCCTGTGCCCCTCTCTGTATTTCCTTGCAGACTTGCAAGACTGAGAGAAAAGAAATAGAACTCAAACCGGCTCCATCTGAGGGCACTACCACCTTTTTGTAACAGCAGTCTAACATAATGCCATACTTGGCTAACCAATCCATACCCAAAATGACTTCAAGGGTAGGCATCGCCAAATAATGCAGATCAACTATATATTCTCTATCCTCAAATCGGAAATGGACATCTTTACAACACATGTCCACCAGGCACTGCTCCTTAGAAGCAGTAATGACCTCCATGGGAACAGAAAGTCTGAACACAGGCAAGTTTAGTTCCCGTACAGTACGGTTACTGATAAAAGAGTTAGTGGCTCCAGAGTCGAACAAGACTCTCACATCATGAGCATTAATCAAAATAGTACCTCTGATCAGATCAAGAGCTCTGGCGGCCTCTCCAGCGTCCATTGTATAAACCCGGCCTGTGGTAGGTGCTGCTGACATCACTGGGGCAGCTGTAGCCTGACTGCCTGTCTGCGGACACTCCCTAGCATAGTGGCCTGGCTTGCCACATTTGTAACAAACCAACTGGCCAGTGGGGCACACTCCTCAATGGTTCCTCCCACAAGTATTACAATTGGGAGGGAGACCAGATCTCTGTGGCGCTCCTCTCTGACTGGAGCCCTTCTTGAATCTGCCCGCTGGAAACGAAACTCCCAAATCTCTACCTTTGCCCTTGCCTATAGGGCCTGATCTACCGGGTCTCCTGGCCTCCTGCCTCTCAGTCTGAGTGGACTGGCCTCCACTACGCCTCCTGATCATATCTTCTACCTGGCGGCACTGTCTCACCAGGCTACCCAGATCTCTGGATCCACTGCCCGCTATCTTCTCTTCAATGGTCTCTCTAAGTCCCCTCTGGAACTTAGCAGCCAAAATCTCTGCTTCAGGTAGAGCTCTCCTGAAATGTGCATACTTAGCCAACTCATTAAATTTGGCCAAGTACTCATCAACTGACGTCTTCCCCTGTACCAAACTCTCAAACTCCGCTTGTTTTTGCTCCCTGGCGTCTCTGGGGAAGTATCTGTCCAAGAACTGTGCCTCAAATACCTGCCAGGTGATGACCTCACCTTGGCCCCTCAATAACTCTAAAGTGGTGATCCACCACTCATGTGCGTCTCCCTGAAGCAGATAAGTGGCATAGAGAAGCTTCTGATGGTCTGAACACTCCATCACAGTAAAAATCTTCTCTAATGCCTGTAACCATTTGGCAGCAGCTATGAGGTCATACTCCCCATGGAAGGAGGGAGGATCATGCTTCTGGAAGGTGATCAGCATCCTTCCTCTGGTCGTTGTATCCTCCTCTGTATCAGCCTGGAACGATCTGTCCCCTCTCTGGCGCTGAGGTCCATCAGAATGATGGCTACCTCAGCCCTGATGGCGACTACCCTCGCCTTCAGGAGTCTGCTGTGTAGGGGATACTCCGTCTCCCCTCCGTTGAGCTCTCAACTCAACCATGAGCTCTTCATTTGTCTTAAGCAAGACTTCATTAGCCGGCCTACTTACAGCAAGCTCCTGCTGCACAGCTGCCAAAGCAGCAACAATCGGGTCGGGTTGTTCCTCTGCACCCGCCCGCTCACTGGTATTCCGGGTTCTCACCATGATACTGCACATATAATATAACAGAATGAGTTGATCAGGCTCACACTTAACATCACACATGCAGTAAACATGGCTTACACCCAACACACAAGGAAAAACATAATATTCACCATACATTGCTTCCTTAAACATTTCTCTGATACCATAAAATGTAACACCCGTGTACACCCGGTGTATTAACATTATTACAATATCAGGATAACGCAGCAAACATGGAAGCAAAACAATAAAGGAAGCCTAAATCCAAAATAAATACACATATTATACATATATGGTGAATCTCTGTCTTTTACAAGGTACATAGTGCTCAAAACTATACACATTTTCCCTAGGTATCCAAAACACAAGCAAAATAAACAAAATGCGAGCCAACAAGCTCTGTCTTCTAAGCCTAGGGTTCTCTATCATACTATCCCAGCTCAGGCCTTTTGCCTTGGGATCTCTCTGTGACTTCAGCTTCAGCTCCTGCATCATAACCCCAAACAGGGGTGAGATAATCATCTCAGTAAACTCAGGGTTCTTGGAGGTTTCCCTCCCCCTGGTTCACTTCACAGCATATACATATAACATAACATAATAAGATCATATCATTTAAAACTTCATCATACAATCAGCCTTCACGGCTCACAAGAACAAGCTGCAAGTACATAATAACCCAGAACAAACATATGCAATCAACACAAATTGCCTGAATAGGATCATCCACTGAAGGGCACATCTATTCAGGGCTTTACACCGAGTACCTGAATAGGATCATCCACTGAAGGGCATATCTATTCAGGACTCATGCTTGAGTAGGATCATCTACTGAAAGACACATCTACCCAGGACTTGCCGCCCAACACCTGAATATGATCATCTACTTAAAGGCACATCTACTCAGGATTTACATGGACGCCTATGGATTATCCCAAGGGAGATCATCCACTTAATGGCACATTCCCAATGGGGTCCATAGTTCCTCAATCTACTTGCCAGTAAATGCTCATACAATTATAACACACAGTATCATCATCATCAATCAAAATCCAACACAGCATACATTATGCTAAGGTAATCAATACAAAAGTACCCCATCTCAGGGTCTATCTAGCATTTTGTTTACAATATGCCATCACCACATATTATCACATCTGATACATATAACAGTATTACAACATCATACAATATCAGCATGCACAATACATCAAACAATCACCCATTTAGGGTGTAGTGAACACAAGCAGGGGAAACATTCCCCAAAAACACTGAGCTTACCTGGTCTCAGCTCAGAATCAGCTCTTCTAGTCTCGTGGTGACCTCCACCAGTGCTATGCGTCTCACGCCCTACAATAGGCATGAAGTAGACAATCAGAAACGGTATTCAACCGCTTGTATGGAAGGAAACACCCTTCCTTTTTATAAACAGTTCTGTCTTCTAACTTAAGGTTTGTCTTAGCCCAGCTCTTACTAGGCCATGCATTGACCCTCAAGGGTCTGACTCAGCCTGACTAAGGCCTCAGAGTCTCCTCAAGACTCTGTACAACCCAATTCAAAGCTTTATTAATCTCAAGAACCAATAATGGTGCAACTCAACCAAACCAAATGTATTCACACATTTTTGCCGATCATTTGACCTTATGATCAATTTTTGTAAAGGTACTTGAGTTAATATAGGCCACAGTACCGCCTATTTACACACACTTCTTCCTTCCCAGAGCCAAATTCAAACTTCATCACCATTTCAATTTCAGAGTTTCATATTACTCAGAACAACCTCCTGACTACACTTTTCTAAAAAACCTAAGCCTAATTCCAGCCCTATCATCAATTTGTTACTATTCACCCAACTTCCCATTCTAAGAATTAAACAGTTAAAACTTATGTTTCTTACCTCAAATCAATAGAGAAAGGCTGGGGAAGTCTTTCTCCTAGCTCTGGCATCCTGGAACCAGCTTCTTTCCCTTTCAAAGTTTACCCTCTGAAGAAACTCAAGGAAATGGGAGTTTTTTCACAAACTAGGCTGGATTTTGGCTCTCCAACGGTTCTAATCAAGTTTAGAAGTGATTAGGAGGTGTTTATATGGTTTAGGATGAAGGTAGGAAGCTCTTATAGCTCAAAAATGGCTGCCTGGACGAAAGAGGAAGATGAACAGTGGTTTCCTCTGAAAAATTCGCGAAATGGCCTTTTATAGGTGGCCTGACCAACATATCGCGCTCCTGGCGCTACACTGGCGCTCCTAGCGCCACACTGGCGCTCCTGGCGCCAAAATCCAGTGCATCTGGTGCCCTTGGCGCCACTTTGGCGCCCCTGGCGCCAGTTCCCAGCCTCTGTGGCGCTCTTGGCGCCAGTTTGGTGCTCATGGCGCCAATTTCCAGCATCTGTGGCGCTCCTGACGCCACTTTGGCGCTGATGGCGCCAAAAATCGCGAAAAATGACCTTCTACTACAGTGCCACGCTTGGAGCGCCAGATCCCACGCTCAGAGCGCCAAGCTACAGTAACTGCTACAGTAACTTTTTTTCCATGGTTATTATACTCGGCCATCGTACCAAATTGTGCTGTGGAAGAAAGACCGATCGGAGAGATCACACATTACCCCGGACCAGCGGATGGTACTTATCGGAGGAAATATCGCCGGGGTCATCAGAATAACAGCCCATTCGTTGATAGAATTGTGGATGCTCAGTTCCTGGAGGACTTCAACGGCTCGTTTTTATCCAAATATGATGGAAGCCAAGATCCGCAGGTACATATTGATGAGTTTGGCATGCAGATGTGTGTTCGAGGTATTGACAAACCCATCATCTCACGGATCTTTGCTACCACTTTAATCGGGGCCGCCCAAACCTGGTTTCATTCTCTGTCGTCGCGGTCCATCCATAACTTCGAAGATTTCGGCCAGAAGTTCTTGCTAAATTTCGCAACGAGTAAAAAGCAGCCAAAATCCGAGTTTGCTATGGGTAAAATATGCCAGCAGCCCGATGAAACATTGCAGAGCTATCTGGATTGGTTCAAGGAAGCCGCTCTGCAAGTTCAGGGTTTGGAAGAAAAAGTTCATGTTCATCTCATCTCAGCCGAGCTCAACGGGTCCTCCTGCCTCGCCAAGTCAATTTACAAGGATCCTGTGAAGTCTTTAAATGAGTTCAGGGTCCGATCCAAAAAATATTTGGAGTTGGAGCAGATGGAGATCGTTAACTCGGCTCCGAGGGAAAACAAAAAACCCTCATCTCTAAGAAATCGACGTCAGGAAAATGCACAGCTTGGACAATCACTGCAGCTTAACTCCGACATCATCTACCCCGTAGGAGAACAGGGTGTGGAAATTATATGTCGATGGCTCATTCAATGCTAAGGGAAGTGGAGCTGGAATCATCGTTGAGAATCCCGAGGGTGTATCACTCGAACAGTCACTGCAGCTTAATTTTCCGACTTCTAATAATCAAGCGGAATATGAAGCATTGATTGTCGGGCCAAAACAGGTCAAGGAACAGGGAGCATCAAGAGTCAACATTTTCATTGACTCGCAACTTGTTTCAGCATAGATTGAAGGGAGATATCAAACCAAGGGCCCTTTATTAGCCAAGTACCTGACTAAAGTAAAGGAGATCATGGCGAAATTTGATGAAGTAGTTGTCGCGCATATCCCAAGAGAGGAGAACGCCCGAGCTGACATATTGTCAAAATTGGCTAGTACGAAAGGAACGGGTAACCACAGAACAGTTATCCAGCATGAGCTCGCACAACCCACGTGCATCATGGTCATCCTAGTCGCTGAGGACTAGAGAAGACCTATCATCAGTTACTTAGAGTAAGGAATAGTTCCAATGAAGGACTAGAGGCAAAAAGGCTGATCCGAGATGCTGCGATGTATGTAATTATTGATGGCGAACTATACCGCCGAGGCCTCCACACCCCACTATTATTGTGCTTGAGCTCAGATCAAGCTGAGTACGTACTCACCGAGATACATGAAGGGATTAACGGTCAGCATATGGGTGCAAGAGCTCTAGCATTAAAAGCTCTTCGTGCAGGATACTTTTGGCCGACGATGAAGGCAGACGCAGCAGAGCACGTCAAGAGATGTGATAGTTGTCAAAAACATGCGAAGATATTATGGACCCCTCCATCTGAGCTCAGTTCGATCACGGCACCGTGGCCTTTTTACAAATGGGGCATGGATCTTTTAGGGTCGTTTAAAGCTACGGAAGGCCAAATGAGATGGCTAATAGTGGCCGTTGATTATTTTACCAAGTGGACCGAGGCCGAGCCTCTGGCTGCTATCACCTCGACCCGTGTTCAAAAATTCTTGGAGCGGAGCATAATAACGAGATTTGGAATCCCGGCAGAAATTGTTACCGATAACGAAACACAATTTGCCGATAGCATATTCAAGGCAATGATGACTGGTTTCCACATCAAACATCATTTTGCCTCAGTAAAGCACCCACAATCTAACGGCCAAGCAGAAGCAGCAAACAAAGTCATTCTCGATGGGTTAAAGAAACGAATGCATGAAGTCGGCCCAAACTGGGTGGAACAGCTTTACTATGTTCTATGGGCCTACAGAACTACGGCCCAAACAGCTACTGGAGAGACTCCATTCAGAATGACGTATGGCTGTGAAGCTATGATACCTGTAGAGATCGGCCAATCGTCTTGGAGAAGGCAACACATGTCCCAGATGGAAGATAATAATGTCACACTAGCTGTCGAGCTGGATTTAATAGAAGAAGTTCGCACCGGGGCACATCGCCAAGATTTACACAAAAAACAAAAGTTGGCCCAAAGATTTAACAGAAAGGTAAAGTCGAGATCTTTCGAAGAAGGCGATCTCGTATTACGACGAGCAGACATCGGGAATAAAAATGCCTGAGATGGGAAGTTAGCAACAAATTGGGAAGGACCGTACCAGGTTGTTCAAAATCTGGGGCAAGGAGCATATTTGCTAGAGATGCTAGAAGCCAAACAAGTTAAACGGACGTGGAATACTGACAAGTTAAAGAAATATTATAGCTGAAAATGTGCAGCTGAGAAAGTCCATGTGTTTTTCTTTAGTTGGCTTTAAGTCCGTCATTGAGATCATGGATGCCATGTGTTTCCCTTTAATTGGTTATTGAGCCCGTCATAGGGATCATGGATCATTGTTCTCGCCATGTGTTTCCCTTTAATTGGCTATTGAGTCCGTCATAGGGATCATGGGAGTTCATTGTGTGGTTTCCTTTAATAGGAATCACAGTAAATTTTTCATGTGTTTCTCATTAGTCGATTATGTAAACCGGGAATATGAAACCCGTGCAAATCTGTCGTTGAGACCATGAACTTATGTAATCTTCGAAAAATATTAATAAAATCCTTATTGTAAAAAATTTTCATATTTTGCACAAATTTGAGTGCTTAGTCGTTGTTTTGTATTATCTCGGCCCTGATCAAGTCGGCGTAACTACTTAATCATGGATGAATCATCGGGTTCACCGAAAGAACTACATCTACAGATTAATGTTATGAATATATTAACAGTTGCTAAGACTGAAACATGATTCCAAAATGATATTTAAATCCCGACCAACGATTCGGGTACGATAATACTTGGCCATTGAAGCCAAAAATACGGAAAATGTAAAGCAGCAAAGCAAATCAAGGACGGTAAAAGCTGAATAAATTAATAAAAGAAATTGTGCAAGAAATTGTATGGGAAAAGATGAAATATTCGGGGATTATTCAAACAAAGTAATTCAAATTACAAGTAAAACCGGCATCCCGGCCCTTCAATCACCTTCATCATCTCCCCGGGTTTGATCCTCTTCGGGCGTGTCCGTCGTGCTTGGCTCCTCCTCCTCGCTGTCGGAGATAGTCAGTAGCTGGCCATTACCGACGTAGGATTTGAAGTGCATGCCTGCGGTGTTCAGTTCAACGCCGGGGTTCAGGAGGCGAATCTGATCCAGAGCATTATTGAATGAGGCTTCAGTAAACCGAGCTACTTGCGACCGAACAAACATAAGTTCGTTGGTGGTATCAGCTAAGTCCTTGTTCTTTTTGTCGTTAAGGGCGAGTAGCTGATTACACCGGTCGCGAGCATCCTGGGCCCTACCCTGAATAACGGTCAGATCCCGCTCCAGCTTGGCCACGGCGGCACGGGAAGATTTCGCTTCCACCCGAGAAGTTTCAAGTTGAGCCTTGGAAGCCTCAAGCTCGGAGGTCAGCTTAGCCACCGATTCTTGTGCTTCCTTGGTCTCGGCCCGAAATGCTTCCAACTCCTTAGCCGAAGCTGCCGCATTTTCCCGAGCTAAGTCCAGCTCCTGTTGAAGTCATCGGGTCTCATTTTCAGAAGCTTCGAGCTCGGCAGCCACCTTGCAAGCTTTTTTATTTAAAGTTGCTAAGCTTTCAAGCAAGGTGGCACTCTTCAAGCAGGCCAGCTCAAACGAGCTCAGCTCCTCCACCTCGGTGTCCGAAAAGGGCACCAATTCAGCATACCTCTTGGGTGCCCGATGTTGATTCAAGTGAAGCCAAGCATCAAAGAACAAAGATCAAAGCTTCAAGATTTTGTGCTTTCAACATGCTCAAAGGAAAAGTTCCATGGAAAGCTAGAAGACAATTTGATTAATGTAAAAGGAAGTATATGATCTGATAATCCATTTGTGCATATCATGCATCATTCATTTATCTAGGATTGTTAGATTAAAAGAATTAATTAAAGAAAAGTCACATGAAAGGTTTTAATAAGCTAAGTTTTTGGAAAAATGAAGCCTTACTGAAGTAATCGATTACAAGGCTAATGGAATCGAT
>PYAF01005501.1:212280-251958 GCA_007407185.1 Glycine tomentella
CTTCACAAATTCATATGGGTTATTGAATCAAGAAGGTGAAGAATCATTGTTCATTCAAAGCATAGGAAAGGAATGCATTGAGTTGGTAATCTGTAATTCAATCAGTTGATTCATTCATGTGCATGCATTCTTGGATTATCAGGTGATATCTTTCCTTGTCTTTGAAGGTGTAAAACTGTTCTTTTGATTTTTTTTTTAAGAATTGTCTATTGTAAATAGGTTTCTTGCAAGTATAGAGATAGTGTTTCTCTAAGAACAGCTGAGTAGTGTTCTCAGTGTGGGTTTTGGTCTCTAAGGGTCTAAAAGAGTTTTAGACTTCTGAACTTTATCTAGGGTTGATAAAGACAGGCTTGTAAAATTGCTTGTAAGATTGTTTTTGCAATAGTGGAACTCTACTCTAGTGTTGAGTGGAAGAACTGGATGTAGCCTCATAGGGTTTGAGGTGAACCAGTATAAAATCTGTGGCTATTCTTTGTTCTCATTTGTTAAATCCCTAAATTGCTTTGTTTTGAATCAATTTCATTGCACAGAAAGTTATACTCTGTTTTCTATTGTTCTTGGAAAGGGAAGTTGATTGAATATTGAGTCTTGGTGTTGAAACAATTTTGAAAGTGATAAAGATCTTGTGGTAACTCTGATTTTAAAATTTTAATTGGCCAAGGTTCAACCAATTCACCCCCCCTCTTAGTTGTTTTGAAGTGTTCCTTTGTTTTTCAATCCGAGCTACCTGAAAAAATTCCCGCGTAACGCCGTTGTCCCAAAGAGCACGGGGCGACAGTTGAATATGTTCTTCGGAAGACTCGAGCACCAAGATAGGGGCATCAGAAGTGGCCGGTGCATCCGGGACAACGTCCACCATGGGTACATCGAGGTCGATGACAGGCGCCTCGGGCACGGGCGAAGAGGGCGGAGGAGGAACTGAAGTGGCCTCCAAGACAGGACCGGCAGGAGCTGAGGTCGGATTGGGATTAACGGCCTTCGCCTTGCCTTTTCCCTCGGTCAGCTTTCCCTTCTTCCGAGATTTGAGGGCCACGAGATGAGCAGGTCTTGGAACGGGGTCAGAGTCCATTTTGACCACTGCACAACAACATTAAAGGGAATGTTAGCAAGAAAGAATATGAATTTTCATTCTTATCTTCAAAAGAAATTTAAACTAACCACATTGAATATAATAAGCTATGGGAGCCAGACTCTGCGATTCTTTGTAAGATAATATGCGAGCAGCCGAGGTAGCGTTGGAATCCGACAACCAAGTCTCGTCGATTCGATAGAAAGCAGGGGAGAGGTCATGGTGACTGGAAGACCAGTATAATGGGAACTTCCAGGATCCCGAAGAAGAATCAGAGGAGTTTGAGAAGAAGGGATGTTGGCCGGGATCGGCAACAACTTTAAAGAACTTATCTTTAAAGCCCTTGAAGGACTCGGCATATAAGGAAAAAAGCCTACGGTCAGAGTGGTCGCGGTCATTACGACCTCGGAAAGAGGTCCACCCTTTCTTATCGGCAGGCTCTCTGCCTGATCGGCCGGTATGAACAGTGAAGAAATAAAAAAATAAGGAACAAGTGCAAGGAATCTCTAGCTTTTGACATAAAATTTCAAAGGCTTGCATAAAAGCCCAGCCATTTGGATGAATTTGTGAAGGGGCGACTTGCAGATGGTCTAACACCCCATTTAGAAGTCGGAAAAGGGAAGACGAACTCCCAACCGAGTAACTATATCCTTATAAAAGAAAAAGAAGTCAGGATCATTCCCTTCCCGGGTAGAGCAAATGGGCTCATTCGGGCGGGGAAGACAGACATGAAAGCCTTCTTGAACCCCGAGAGGGAGTAAAGTAAGGCTTTCGGAATCCAGCACTGAGGTGTTACGCAACACCTCGTGGGTAACCCAGGGATACCTACCTGTTAAGGCAGGAGAGAGAACTTGAGAATGAGACCCAACCGAGGATTCCTCAACAATTCCCATATGAGACGAGTCCATAATTACCTACGACAGGAAAGAAAACAACAATTAGTAAAGTACCTGGAGGATGAATCATCAAGGGGCTAGGATTTGAGGAGGCCCGAGTCGGTACGGGGAAATCTTCAATAGAAGTCGACACTCGACCTTGCAATCTAACCTGCTTATTGGTGTGTTGGTCTCTTTTGGGAGGGGCTTAGGAACAATGACGGGATTATGTCGGCACCGATCCAATAGGGCATCGGTCTGTTTATTGAAATCCATACCTGCCAAGTATAAAAATTCATCAATACATTTTGAACAGGGTTCAAATCGGGTTTCAAACTGTGGTTCAGGCATAGGGCTGTTTCCAGAATTGACTGAAGGGGCACTATTTGAGAGAACGGGAATCTTGGGGGGAACACTAGATTCTGAGGCAAGTATTACAGATCTTTGATGTGATGATGACCCTAACCTAGAGGACCCTAATCTAGAAGGATTGGGAGGTTTGAGAATTGGGGCTTTTGAACTACCAGGACTAGAGGAAGCCCGAAGCATGGCCTTTTTCTTCTCTTCTTCGGGAAGAGGAACACCAAAAAACCAGAATGCAGAACGAACAGGAACCGTTCTGCGAATCCTCGCTTCTTCCTCAGGTGTATGTTTCATGGGATAAATGATAATAGAAATGCACAGGGATGTTGAGAAACACAGGAAATGGAAACTATAGAAAGCAAAAGGAATATGCAAGAAGATATCGAGACTTAGGGTGCACTTGAAACAAGACGAAAAATAGGAAACTAAAATGGCTGTAAGTAAAAGAAGTGTACAGAAGAAAAAATACCTGGAATGAATAAAAGTTGATGGAAGGAGAAGCGACAGCGAGGAACGAAAAGTTCAGATGAGGCGTAAGAGAGAATGAGAACGCAGAAGTCAGAAGTTGCAAAGATGAAAGTGAAATAAGGCACCAAAAAGAAATGAAACGGAAAAGACATATAAGACAAAAAGAGTAACTGCCAGAATTCAAAAGATGTGAAGTAATAACTGACAGATGTGGAAAGTCATGGAAGGGGCAGAGATGTCATTATCGCAGAAAGAAAATGATTAAGACGTGCAAAGAAATGAGTGTTTTATCGATAAGACACGTGGCAGTTGAGAAAAGGAAGTCGTTTCATTTTCCGATGATCATAGCTTTTCAGGCTACTTTGAAGAGACAAGAGATAGCTCGGCACTGGCATTAGTTGGAAATGACTTGTGAAAACTCCGTCAAACAGGTCAATTACCTCGGCAAGGGGCAAACTACAAAATTTACCTCGGCTCGGATTCTCTAAATCTGATTGGTTCCATTACTGATACATCCCGGTCACCCAGAATACTAGATGACCGGGCTGAGAGGCATCTGTTACGGATAAAAGATATGTTATCATAACCACCACAAAACAGAAGATATGTTATCATAACCGCTATCTTTCAGTTACCCATATCTCCGAATATCTCGGTAAAAGATAGTGGGCTTCAACCGTTCATCATCAGGATCCAGGTTAGAATCCTATAAATAAAGCATACACCATGGTGAAAGGTACACACAATCCTGACTCTTTCTTTCCATTCACACGGCACACACCGCACGCCAATTGTGTTGTGAGTTACTGCTGCTGTGATCTTCTTCTTCCTTAAGTTGCTTCAATCCTATAAGCTTCTTAAGAAAGAGAGCCTGATCCTATATAAAATCATCCAACACCACTTGTTGGACATTTCTGTTCTCTTTGAGCAGAACAATATGTACGATATATGATATATTAAAATATATAATAATATATTTTTATAATATAATAATAATATGAATTATATGTGTGTATATATATATATATTATAAAATACATTTTATATATTTTTTAATATATTTAAGTTAATAATTATAATTGTATTAAGATAATTAATAATAAAAAAGGTATTATGGTGAATTTTATATTCTTTAACTTGTGTTGTCTATTCTCTATCAAATAATGCGGAGGATAAAAAATTGTCCAATAATTTAAGTGTATGTGTTGTATTGTTATCCTTATGTTGTACCTAATGTATCAAATACACCCTAAAAAAGGTAAGTAAAAGAGATAAATTTATCATTCAAACACTATCCTTCTTCACTTTTCACAAAAGTGGAGAAAATGTTGATGTTATTCTCATCGTGATTTTCATTCTTTTTTATTTTCTCTCCGCAGTTAAATTATTATTATTTTTCTCTGACATTTATAATGTATGTGTGTGCTACAAATGACCAACAATGATTAATTACCATTTTGCTGTAGAGAGGGGGCACACACTTGGATATGGATCTTCTGCATGCTAGGTCCAAATCATATGTGGGCCTAATTTGAGGGACCCAGAGAGATTTCATTGCAGTAAAGGTTCACTAGAAGTATTAGATTTAGCAATAGCAACACTACATTGGCATTTACTAATACTACGTATATTGCATATGTGTGTATTTGCCTTATCATCAGAAATATACAATGAGGAAGAAAACAGATGGATAAAGAGTGATAGAAAAACAATAGACGTGGTGTTTCCCACACAACTTATTTAGGATTATCCATCTTAGACAGTGATGTTCAGAAACTAACAATGTTTCCCTATTTTTCCATTTTTATCTCAAACATTATCGGGTTTGGTTCGTATATAGCCAATTCCATATTGGTACATCAATGATTTGGTGTGTAGCAAAATCTTTTTTTTTCCCCAAAGAAAAAGAAAAACATGTTTTTTTACTGTATTTTCCGATCTTCAAAAATAGTTCTACGTTGGACACTTGGACGATTATGATTCACTTTAATAAATAAATTTGGTTGAAGATAAATTGCTTTGTATCAATGAAAACGGACAAAATGAAACCGTGTTAAGGTTTGATTTTGACTTTTTAAGGCGGTTTGGTCTTTTCAAAAGTTTAATTTAATTTACCGTGTTATTGAAAAGTCTACGTTATATAAGGCCTTATCAGTTGAGGCAACTATTTCTAAATATTTCAGTTTGCTAATATATTTTCTCAATAGATTTGTTGTTTCTTTCTTTTGTTATTTCAGTGTTAATCTTGCCATTTATTTTTCTTGATCTTGAATTTTTGTTTTCAAATAATATATAGAGAAATTCTTATATGTACACAAACCTAACAACTCAATTTTAGGCACAATCTATGAGAATTTTACAGCTAATAAATTAAAAATACATAAAATCTAACATTTTTTTTTTAAAAAATAGAGAAACCCACGCGTTCCCTCCCTCTTATTCTTATCAACTTAATGTCGGCTTTATATATCCATGGTCTCCGATCAGCACTTGCATCATGTCACCATGCACAGTCTAATTGCCAACGATATCACAAATTAAACATGGAATCAATGTTGTATTATAATTTCCTATTCTTCCATAAGCATTGCGATTTGGAAAATTTTGATTATGCCTCCAAGTTAATTAAATTGTTTCAAATTGTGGATTCCGTGATTCAATTATGTAATTTCTCTTTTCCAATCCCTTCCCCAAATTCAGTGTAGATTAATTATCTGTTTGTAATTTTTAAAAATAATTTACTGGTCTAACACAACACCCTATTTCGTGAAGAAGTCATTGTCCCTTTTCCTTCCTCTGTGCAAACTTTTCCTTGCCACCTTGTTTATGCCACAAAAATTTGCAAAACGCATTCATCTCTAAACCAATTTTCTCTCTCTATTTTTATTCTTTCTAAAATGTGGGGGACCGAGGAAACAAAGTTTATCTTTTTCTTTTAAAACAATAGAGTGAATTTCTCTATCTTTTTTATTTTCAATTTCAAATGTTACACTTTTTTTTACATGTTGGCATTATTTTCTTTTTAATTTATTAGCTGTAAAATTCTCATTGGTTGTGCCTAAAAGTGAATTGTTAGGTTTGTATCCATATAAGAATTTCTCCAGGTTATATAGGCTGGTAATTTATTCTCTTAATATTGTTCGCAAGTGATTAGCTCGTTGCTTTTGTTGATTTTGTGTTATTTTATAAGAGATAAAATTAGTAATATATTTTATAAGAGAGAAGATTTCTATAAAAAATATAAAAGAGAAAATTAGTAATATAACTTTTAACATATTCTTTTTAACACCTTGTTTATTATTAGTTTAAGTTATTAGAAATTATACTGTTAATGTAATTTTTTTACACTATTTACTCATTAAAAATAAATTTTTGTGTGATTTATAAAATCAACAAACTTATAATATATGATGATTTATAATTTTGGTGTGATTATTATCATGACATTAGTGCGACATATTAACTAACTTAGTTGATGATTAATTTTGGTTAAATGACCTATAACTAACTTTGTTAATGATTAATTTTTGTTAGATAACGTGTATGAGTCTCTCTTTCTAATCATTTTTTTCATTTACAAAACTCAAATCTAATTTCATTCTAACCAACCACATGTTTATGTATTGAATTAGATTGGTTTCCTAAGTTATATTAAAATTTTGATCCAATCTAATATTTTTTTTTAGTTTTCATTTATTTTATTTTAATTTAATTGTTTAAAATGAGCATAAGAAACTATTAAATTAAAAGTGATACCACTAAAAAGAATAGATCCATTATAAAGATACAAAAAAGATGCTAGTCTTTGTTATATTTGAAAAAATTAATGGAAATGTTCATATAAAAATTGGAAAGTTAATTAGTAATTGAAACTTGGAAGCTGAAAAATTAACTATAAATTTGATAAAACTATTTGTTGAAATAACTGAAAAATATAAAATGACAAACAAACAATAAAATTATGATTTATTTAAAAAAGATAATTAAAAAATTAGATAAATATATTGAGAATAAAAATTAAAAATATAAAAATTTAATAATTAAAAATTAGCATCTTAAAATAAGATTTTAAAATGCTAAAATTATTAAAAATTACAAATAAAACTTATTTATCAAAATAATCAAACAATCTTTTCATTTAGAAAAAAAGTTTTACTATCACTTAAAATCTTAAAATCTTTACTCGCGCAACATGTATCGCTTATATCAGTTACTGAAATTGGATAAATGACAATAAATTGGAGACCATATATACAACTTTTTTTTTTTTATTCAATTTAGGGTAAATATGAATAGGAAGTGTCAAACTAATATATTGAGATATTAAAATTATTTAAAAGAATAAACTCTCTGAACAATTTTTTTTTTATATATTCGACTTCTGTCATATGACTGTAATGTCATTATAATACTATTGAAGTGTGTGACAAAATATCTCAAGAAAGATATCATTTCACATGAATTTAATATTTGAGATTTCAATAAATATCTATCATCTACTAATTAGGAAAAAGAAAGGCTATTTTAATGTTTGAATTAATTATATTTAAAAATTAATTATATTTAAAAATATTTATTTATAGTAACTTTTCTTTTTGACGAATTTTTTGAATTAAATAAAATTGAAAACAATAAATGAAAAGAAGAGAAAGTTGTGGGGGATTTTGGAGTGGAAGAGAATAAATGAAAAGAATTAGAAGAGGGACTAAAGGCAGAGAATGAGCTTGACCCAAGAGCCGCCCAGGGCCCATTTGCCACGGATTCGCTGGTTTGTGCTGTGGGCCCCATTCCCCCAACGAATAATTCAACCACTCCACCTCCAATCTTTCTTGCCAAGTAAAATGAAAATCTTAAAAAGTATAGTTTCATACTATCAAAAAAAAAAAATTAAGAATATAAAATAATTTGTCTAAGTGTATTAAACTTAAATTTTTAAGAAAAATTTTAAGTTCAAATCTTATAAATAGAAAATATATAATTGAAAAGAAAAATTTCAGTAAAAATAATCAATCAGATTTTTTTATAAAGATTAATCATTTACAAAATTAATAGATAAAATAATACGATTAAAAAATAAAAACTAAAATTAATTTAGATTTATAAAAAAAATGAAACACTACGCACGCGTCCTTTATGGTATTGTTGAAATTTGATTTTATAATGAATAGTATTCTATATATTTTTGTATATGTGAGGATAGGATTTGAGGAATTGGAGATGGTGCACTTTTCCTTTTCCTAGTTGGATATTTTATGAGGCGTCGGTGTCACTCTCAAATTTAGTAACTTAGGGAAGTTAGTATCTTCCTCAAATCGCGCACACGTGGCTTCCTTATTGACAATTTGCCTTCAAGAAGCCTTGAGAAAAAGCATCAAGCATGTTTGAGCTGTAAAATGGTGAAATAGAATTAGAATTTTAGAATTTAGAACTTCATTCTTTGTCCTCCTAGGCCATAACTGAATCTTGGTTTTATATTTTTTTACTTCTGGAACAATAAAAGTTAGGAGAGAATGAAATTCTAACTAAAAGTAGGAAAAGTCTCATAACTAAAAAAGAAAAACTTACAAAAATGATCATATTTATCTTATTTAAAGAATTCACATCTATTTAACTATTCAAATTTTGGTGAAGATTTGAAGTTACAACTTACTCCACTCGTCTCAAGATAAATGTGGTATTAAAAAAAATTATAATAAGTCTTATGTTAACTTTTTATATAATATTAATTATTTTTTCCAATAATATTTCTAATAAATGATATTTTAATTTTTTAACGTAATATTAATACTAAGGTTAATTTAAACAAATATTTTTTCATTTATTTATTATATTAATTTTTATTTATGTAAAATATTTAAGGTTGACATTTATTTTAGAACAAAAAAAGTATTAAAATAAGACCCTATTTTACTTAACTTGACCAACTTTTTAAAATTTGTGAATTTTATATTCTAAAACAAAGGGCCAAAGAAAGAACTAATCTGATCTAAAAACCTTGTGTGCTTGCTACTTGGCCTAGCTGCAGAAGAATAAAACTATGCAACTTTATAGGTGTTCTGTCTTTTACGAACAGATATGTTCAGTAAGGATGATGGTGATTTCAATATTAGATCAAGCTCTCTCAAGATATTTATAGAAGAAAAATACCTCCAAAAATAAGATCACTATGTACGAAGTAATACTCAACCAGTGGGGTGAGGTGTGTGCACAATGTTAATGGAAAGAGAAGAGAGAACGAGTGGGTGTATACCTTTTTCTCTGAAAGAATCCCTTATTTATACTAAACTTACCTCTAGGTCAGTTGAAGATTCTTTCCGATATGCATGGCCGAGATCTCTAACTGCTTGATATCAAGATTTTTGCTGTTATTATCTTCAACATCCACGACCTCATTTACGATTGTGGTCAACAGTCCAATATTACAAATTCTCAGTGGGCCTTATCACTAAGCCCATATATAAAATTCGTAACAGTTGTCCCCTAGCCCGGTTGTCGAGGCTTCTAGGCAATCAGGATGTACTAAGCTGCGCCATCCTTCCCGGTAACTTGGACAATTAATGTTCTTTTATAAGTACCTATTAATTATCGTATGTTGGGGTATTCCTTACCTCACCCCGGCCATCCTTACCCGGTTTCTACCTCGTACCCATTCATTTCCTTACCCCTACCGGGGTACCACGACGTACTGTTTTGTCGGGTTTATTCAATTGATTCATTTCCACACAACTAGAATAGGGAACGTCTCTGTGAAATACCGTCATTATGTCTTGTCCTTAACTGTAGCACGCAGTCTGCACATTTAATGCACCCTCGCTTCATTACACGCCTTAATCATGATGTTTGAATATATTTATCTTTTTTGCCCCCAACTATTGAATGAATTTTACTCATTTACCCCTATGTGACGTTTCGTGTCTACTATTTGTGCAACCACGCCGTTTCATGTCTTCGACGGTTACATCTTTCTCTTTATCTTTCAAATTTCCTTTTCTCTACTCATTATCTCTCACAAGTATTCTCTGCTCATTACCTTTCGCAAGTGTTCTTTGCATTTGTGCGTTCTTTCTTCTATTGTTCATCACCTTTCACCACCAAACTCTTCAAGACTTTTCTCACACCAGGTATCTTCATTATCATAAACTTCCTTTTTCCATTTATAGTTCCATCATATATTATAATTTTGTTCTTTCTTCTTATCATCGTTTTGATCGTACTTCATCTTTATCATTTTCATGTGATTTCCTCTTATTCCTGGGTTTCTATCCTTGAGTCATTTCCTTTGTTCATCACTCTTGCAATTTCTTTATATCCCCTTGCATGAAATTCTATTTCATCTTTTTTAGAATGAAACTTACTCCTGAAGAAGAAGCAGATCTACGCAGAACAGTTACCCCCAAAATGGGATACTGGGTCTTTGGTCTTCCCCTTCCAGAGGAAGAAAAGGAAAAAGACTTCTTGTGTGCACCTTCTGGTGGTTCTTATGCCACAAAGAAAGCTAACATTTCTGAACTCAACATCCCCTCGGTGCCAACACGAAACAAACCCAAATCTAGGTATAGGAATACCTCCAATAATCCCTCGCTTTCAACCTTGAGTCCCGCACCACAAACTCTGTCTTCGTCTCTAGAACAAGATCGTTCCCTAGATTGCTCCTTTGAAACCCGGTTTGATCCGTGCATTGACTGTGTTATTGAAAGTTCCCATCTTTTAAAGTCTGGGTTCGATTCAAGGGCTGACTCAATACTTGAATCATGCCGGCACAACCCGGTTCTCATCCCCAAACCGAACCTTGCACAAAAAGGTGAGGCGCTCGTGCAGAGAATGCCTCTTTCTTCTAATGCAAGTGGTCCTACAAACGTCATCCCTATCCTGGATGACACTTTAATAAACTCTTCTACTCATATGACCAGTATTTCCCCTTCAGGTATGTCTTATTGACTCTTATTTCTTTTACGTAGGTATTTATGGATCCGTCAATGTCAGAACTAGTTGTTGAATATTAATCTGTTGGGTCACATTCTGACTTTCCCTCTTCCATTCTAGTTGATAAATTTCCATGGGTCACCAGTGAAGTACTACATACTCTTTCTGATTTAGATCTGGGAAGTATTGCTGCTCTCCCGGTTGGAAATCAAGAAGGTTTTTGTGTCTGCGCCCCTGACCCAAACGAACCTATCTGTTCTATCCAGGAAGGGAATGATTGAAATTTCTTTTTCTACAAAAATGTAACTACCCGTCTAGGAATTCGCTTCTCCTTTTCAGACATTCAAATGCAAATTCTAAACCACCTTCATATAGCTCCCTCACAACTTCATCCAAACAGTTGGGGCTTCATCCAATCTTTTGAACTTTTTTGTCAGCATTTAGAAATTCCATGTATTATTCGTCTCTTCTTTTATTATTTTACTGTACATACCACTAGGATGGGTAGAGAACCCCTTAACAAAAAAGCATGGACTTCCATCCGGGGTTGTTCAGATCGTAGACTTTTCACGGTCTATATTGAATCATTTAAACATTTCAAAAATAAATACTTCAAGGTTATTGCCGAACCCGACAAACAACCTTTCTTTCTTTCTTCTCCAAAGTCACGGGATGTAGAGTGGAGGTTTCTGCTCTATTGGACCCGCACCCATCATGACTTTCCACCCTCCTTTTACCGTTTTGAAGAAACGGATTTGTCAGATTCTGACGCTTCCTAAGTGACCCGGATTGCGGCATATAAAGAAGCTGACGGACTGCCAAGTGTTGCTTCTTATATTCGCGATTATCATTCCCGGCTCTCCACTGAATTAAGTACGAACGTGTCTAACTTTGATTTGTGATGTGCAACTTAATATGCTCTATCTGTTTATTTCCATTTTGTAGCTGACAATATGGGACCACAACCCTCTTCCTCGGCTCCCGCAAAACAAGCCGCATCTGCTACGGCCCCAGCTGCGGACTCTTCCGCTCTGGCGAAGGTCGTCGACCACCCCTGCTGGCAAACTGAGACAACCAACACCCTCCGCCAAGCGTCCAAATCCCCCAAAGCGGTCGCAACCTCCTTCTTTTCTTTCCTTCTTAGGAGCGGGAAAGGGAAAAAAATGCAAGACCGCTGAAACGGCTTAGTTGAAAGCAACTCCAACAGACCAAAGTAACCCGACATCTTCTTCAGCACCGGGAACTGCGACTCCCAATCTTCCCCCTCCACTCCTTGCTTCTACTCCTACTCCTTCTACCACTGCTTCCGGGTGTTCACTGGGCTGCCTTTGGGAGAGAGGAGTTAATGAAGACGTAATCCGCGTTGTCAAGGCTCCCAAGCGCTTCTCGGATTCGAGTCTCCTTTAGTATGATGACCTTGAAGAGCTCGGTTGTATCCAGGAAAATGCCTTCAAATGTGCTGCCTTAGTGCAAAGTTTGGCAACTTTGAAAACTAGGCACGACAAGCTATTGGACAAGCTCCAAGCATCACGGAAGGAGACCCGAAAAACTCACTAAGAGCTTCTTGCATTGCAGGATACTACTGCCTCCCTTCGCCAGGAACTCCGAACTGCCTTGGAGACCGTTGAGGGTGCCCAGACAGCTTTGGAAACAACTCGGAAAAAGAATGCGCTCCTGACTAGACACTTCAATGAGCTGAAAACTGTTTTGGAAAAATCCCAATTGGAGTGCAAGGAAGCTGAATCCTGGTTACATAAGGCCAATATGGATGCCATTATGGTGAGGGAGGCATTGGCTACGGCTGTGGAGGAGTCCTTCAACAACACACTAGACCAAATACGCTGTCTGAACCCAGGGATTGAACTGAATACTACGGGCATGCACTTTAAAGCCTATGTAGATAATGATAAACTGGTCCCTCCTTCTCCTTATGAAGATTCGATAATACAAATGGATGAGGATCCACCTCATGGAGAAGAGGTGACTTCTACCCAACAGGGTGATATTCAAGTTCAGTCCCCGGCAACATAAGTGTTTGAAGGGCCGGGATGCCGGTTTAACTTGTAATTTTTCTTTTATTTTAATGTCTTAAAAACATTGTTGGGTTGATCCCGATTTTACTTGTAATCAACACAATCTATTTTTATTCATGTATCCGCCCTTTTTATAGTCCAAATACGCGTGAACCAATACCAATCCAAATTCTTATAAAAAAATTTAGCCAAAAATAGCAATATCCTTCGCATGCTGAATAAATATTCATTTGGTTTCAACGACCAAGTATTTTATAGTACAAATTATTCTTCTCTATAACACATTCTGGGTTGTCTTATCCTAACTTGATCCTAACAATGATTAACATGCTACATGTAGACATTTATTTTCATCATTAAATGGTCCTACATTTCAACCTGATCAAGGTTTAAACAACGTGTTGTTCGTTGCCAAGATAATAATAATCACGATGCCTTGTGTACGCACAAGTTTTTTTATTAATTTGTACGCAACTCTACACTAGATAGGTTTGCAATCTCCTCATAAGACCAAGATACTTTATTTATTAATAAATTTCGATTAACAATCGAATTACAAAACAACTCATGATCTCGATGAAAGAGAACAATATGAATTCCGGGTTGAAAACTTATCGTACCATGACTCATACTCTCAATAAAAGAGAAACACATGAATTATAGATTACATTATTAATTCCGATAAAGGAAAAAAATACTTATTTTGCCATATGGCTTATTGCTCCTTCCATCGATCCCATATTTAAATGTAATATATTTTTAATTTGTCTGCATTCCAAGTTCGTTTTATTGCTTTTTCATCAAGAGTTTCCAACATATAAGCTCCTTGTCCAAGTTTCTGTGAAATCCGGTATGGTCCTTCCCAGTTAGCTACTAGCTTCCCTTCTCGAGCTTGTTTGTTTCCAATATCCACCCTCTGAAGCACTAAGTCGCCTCGTTCAAAATACCTCGGCTTCACTTTCTTATTATACTTCACAGCTGCTAGTTGTTTTGCTAACAGATCCCGACAATGGGCATTAACCTGGATCTCATCAGTCAAATTCAAATCAATAGCCAAGGCCTCATTATTCTTTCCTTCACCCTCTTGAAGTACATGGTTTCTTCTCCAAGATAATTGACCAATTTCTACTGGTATCATTGCTTTGCAACCATAGGTCATTCTAAATGGGGTTTCTTTGGTAGATGTTTGAGCTGTGGTTCTGTGTCCCCATAAAACATAATAGAGTTGCTCCATCCAACTAGAGCCAGCATTGTGCATCCGTTTTTTCAACCCACCTACGATCACCTTATTCGCTACTTCAGCTTGTTCGTTGGATTGCGGATGTTCTACTGAAGCAAAGTGATGCTTGATCTGGAACCCGACCATCATCTATTGAAACCGTTTATTAGTGAATTGAGTTCCATTATCTGTTACAATTTCACCTGGGATTCCAAACCTAGAAATGATGTTTCGTTCAAAAAATCTTTGCACTTGAGTCGACGTGATGGTGGTGAGAGGTTCCACTTCAATCCACTTTGTGAAATAATTCACTGCCACTATCAGCCATTTTAATTGACCTTCTGTTGCCTTGAATGGTCCTAATAAATCCATCCCCCCACTTAAAAAAGGGCCATGTAGTCGAAATAAGCTGCAACTCGGCGGGGGGAGACCACAGAAACTTGGCATATTTTTGGCAACTTTCGCATTTTCTGACGTGTTTGGTAGAATCAGCTTCCATTGTCGGCCAATAGTATCTGGCTCGAAGGGCCTTTCTTGCTAATGCCTTAGCTCCCATGTGTTGGCCGTTGATGCCTTCATGTATCTCGGTCAACACGTACTCAACATGCATCACGTACCAATTTCTTGGCCTCTATTAAGTCATCTGACAATATGCCCCTTTCCAGGTAATCAATGATCGGCCTTCTCCAATCTTCAGCTGCCGAGATTATCATTACACAGGTCAGTCTGGAAATTTCCAGTTGAATAACAGTCCTATAGTTACCCAGACTCTTGGTGTTTGCCAATTTTGACAAAATATCTGTAACACCCCAATATTTTCATGATTGCAAATAGATGTTGAATAAAATATTTGTGTAATTATTCAAGTACATATAAAAGTTGTGTGAAATTTTATTAGGTTTAAATAGAACTAAATTGTGTGAATTATTAATTAGAAATATTGAGAGAATAATGACCATATCATCCTTTTCTTAAAATAGAAATTACAAGAATGCCCTTAGAGTAACAATTACACAAATACCTTTGGACATTCTTAGAAATGACAATCAAACCCCTAGAATAAATAATGAAATTACCATAATGCCCTTCAGGCCAGAAAGGACTAGATATCCTTAGAGATTTTGTGGAAACCTGATGAAAATATAAGAGTACTATTGGATGACAGAGTATCAAAATGGTTTGTGACAGAAAATCCTAGAATAGAATTTCTATGAATTTTATAAGATAATAACTTTGAAACTTTAATTAGAAGAATTCAAACATCAGAAAAATATGGAAAAATGATAGACAAGATCTATGAAATTTTCTCTTAATTGTAGGATGCATAGACTTATTTAATAAAATGGTTTAGTAATTTTGATAGTCAAAAGTAGTATGGGATAGTCTAGATTAAAATAAAGAGCAGCTTTATATGTAAAGTCTATATAACACTCTGTATAGACTATTTATGGGCAAATTATATTGTAATTGAAGTAAGTCTCTGGAAAACTTTAGAATTACATTATTCAATATTATCTTTAGGTAGAAGAATTCAAATTGAACTTGACTTCCTCTTAGAAAATGCCATGTATAAGGTAAAAATGAAAATTAGATTAATTTTTTTCATTTACAAAATAACATGATATATGTATAAATGAAAGCAAAATAAAAATTTTCCTTGGCCTAGACATAGTCCATGTGAAAAGCAAGGGATAAGGAGGAAGATTCATGAATTTGGACACTTGTAAAGGCAAGCCTTAAGATAAAAACAAGTGGTAGGACACTTGTATGGCATATAATGAACCTAGAAGATTTTTTTATAAAGTAAAGGAATCATAATGAACTTAGTTGGAATCTAAAGGAATAAGGATAAATTTAGTTAGAATCTAATGGAATGAAGGGAAACTAAGTTAAGATGGAACTAAATGAAAGTAATTAGTTAGGAAGGGCAAAAATGTCCTTGAATATTTTATTAATTTCCAACCACTATATAAAGGCAAGGGGGGTCCAAAATGGAAGTCATTTTCAAGCCATCCTTATACAAGAGTCACACGTGAAACTACTACTCATATCCCTTTCATTTCACTTTCATTCTCTCTTTTTCAAAGCCTAAAACAAAATAGAAAAGACCCCACCTCTTCGGGAGATCACGTGGAGGAGATAGCCAAGTAGGAAGAGAAAAACAAGCTTTCTAGGAGATTACAAGGTATGTATAGGGAAGCTTTATGATAAAGATAGTTTAAGTATTGTTTGTGTTTGAATAAGTGTTTGAAGTTCATGTGTTGCTGAGTGTTTCTATAAATTTCTCTAAATTCCATGTGTTGTTGAGTGTTTCTATGAATCTCTGTACATGAATAATATGCTGAGATTTTGTACATGAATATTAAGCTGAGTTCTGTACTTGATTTATGTTGAATTTCTGAATAAAATAAATGAGACAGTGATTGAAGAACTGATGTTGAAAATAAATGAGTTAATAAAATAAAAAGAGTTATGAATTAAGTGAATCAGTTTCATGTGTCTCATGTGAATAAGAGTTGCCTCACAGAGGAGGTGTATATAAGAGTTACCTTAGAGAGGAGGTATATATAAGCGTTACCTCAAAGAGGAGGTGTGTCAGATAGCTGCAGGAACTGAGTTCAAGCGTTTAGATAAGAGAAGTCTGAGCTGGGGGGTGACTTGGCAGTGGGGAAATCACGCCACCCATGATGATCACATGAAGTGTGGGTGAGAATCCTGTTGCAACACTGTGGGACCCTGACTGATCATTTCAGTTCTGTGCCACAGGGATGGGGCTATCTTGACTATTGGTACCAATTAATAAGAGTCTAAAAGAATCATGCATCTTTAAGAATGTTGTTATTTGCATATGAATATGTTTTATTTGTTTAAATTATGTTTATCATAAACTTACCCTATATTTTTGTGTCTGTGGTTGACCCCTGCTATGACCCCGATTTGGTTTGGGTCAGCAGATGAACAGTAAAGAGGGATTGGCAGACTATTTTTAATGTAGGACTTTGATGAAGATGTTTGATTGAAGATGTTTTGTTATGATGCAATATTTGAGTTGTTTGTAATATGTAATAGAACAAATATTGGACTGTTTTGTATTTTATATTACACCGAACTTTTAATATTAATTAGTGACGAAACTTTTTTAGTAAACCTTAGTTTATTATTTTATTTACACGAGAAAAAGTATTTTCATTAAAAATTAATACAACATAAAGTGGAAATCTGAGGCGTTACAATATCAGCCCTTGCATTTTCTTCTCTGGGGATATGACTCACGATTACTTCATCAAAAATCAACAATGACTTCTTTGACTTTATTCAAATATTTGGCCAATAATGGCCCCTTCACTTGATATCGCCCCTCGATCTGAGCTGTAACAAGTTGGGAATCAGTGAACACCTTTACCTTCTTCGCTCCCTGCTCCTTTTCCTGTAACAACCCGGCTATTAGCGCTTCATATTCAGCTTGGTTGTTCGATGTTAGGAAATTCAACTGAAGAGATTGCTCAATAGTCACACCTTCCGGGTTTTCAATTATGATCTCGGCTCCACTTCCTTTCATGTTAGACGATTCGTCAACATATAATTTCCACATATTTTCTGTATTGCCTCTAACCGGGGTTAATTCCATAACAAAATTCGCCAAATCTTGAGATTTTATAGCATGCCGGGCATCGTATTTCAAATCAAACTCCGGCAGTTGTATTGCCCAATTGATCATCCTTCCATCCAAATCCGGCTTGTGTATTACTTACTAAATTGGCTGATTAGTTCTGACAATTATTGTATGGCTTTGGAAATAAGGGCGCAATTTCTTCGCGGTTACCAACAGGGCAAAAGCCACCTTCTCTAGCCTTTGATATCGTAACTCAGAATTTCGGAGGGCTTGACTTACAAAATAAATAGGCTTTTGCGTTTTGTGGGCTTCCCTTACCAATACCACACTAATCGCTTCATCGACCACCAATAAGTACAATATTAATATCTCACCGAGTTCTGGTTTCGACAATACAGGTGTGGAGGCCAAACATCTCTTTATCTCTGTGAACACGGCCTCGCAATCCGGGTTTCATCCTATAATAGCCTCCTTTTTCAATAACTTAAAGAAAGGAAGTGCCTTCTCTGCTGATTTGGGGAGAAAATGCGTTAAAGTGACCAATCTTCCCGTCAATTGCTTAATCTCCTTCTTGTTTGTTGGAAACTGCATGTCCAACACGACTTTGCATTTATCCGGGTTTGCTTCTATTCCTCTATGAGTTAACATGAACCCCAGGAATTTTCCGGCCGAAACCCCAAATGCACATTTGAACGAATTTAAGCGAATATTATATTCCCTTAACCTGCTAAATGTCTCCTCCAAGTCATTTATATGATCATTAATGGTAGTTGTTTTTACAATCATACCATCAATGTAAACTTCGATATTTCGATTGAGTTGGGGCTCAAAAACCTTATTCATCATTCTTTGGTATGTGGCCCCCGCATTCTTCAACCGAAAGGCATAACATTGTAACAATAGTTTGCCTTCTCGCCTATAAAGACCATTTTTTCCTAATCTGTTGGATACATGACTGTTTGATTATATCCAGAGTAAGCATCCATAAACGACAATAACCGGAACCCAGACAAGTTATCCACAAGTTGATCAATATTCGGCATTGGATAGGCATCTTTAGGGCACACCTTATTCAAATCGGTATAATATGTGCACACCCTCCATTTGCCATTAGGTTTCCGGACCATAACTACATTGGATAACCACGTAGTGTACTGGATTTCTCGTATAAATCTGGCTTCCAACAACTCTTTGATATGTGTGGCCAGTGCTTGAGTTCTTTCGGGGCCAAGCTTCTGTTTTTTTTTTTGTTGGACCGGCTTTGATCCAGGGTACATGGATAATTTGTGGCAACAAAAATTTGGATCTATCCCCAGTATTTCTAACGCTTTCCAAGCGAAAACATCTTGGTTCCTCTTGAGACGCTCCATGAGTTTGACTTTGATGTCTGAGTCAACCATTTTTCCAATCTTGGTGATCCGCCATGATTGGTTTCCTATCTGCAACTCTTCCAAATATTTGGTTGGTTCTGGTCTCCATTCCTCAGAGTCTTCCCTCATGTCAAGTTCTACCATGTTTACGGGTTTTCCTGGCTGACATTCCGCTATTCTGCAGCCAACATGATCCCCTTGACGTATCCGGGGTGGTGAAGGTGGACCACCTTCGCTTTCCTTGACCGTATTGTAATAACATTGCCGGGATTCTTTTTGGTCCCCGCAGATTGTCACCACCTGATCCTTGTTCCATAAAATTTTATTTTCTGATGTTTAGTAGACATCAACATATCCCACTTATGGATAGTTGGTCTTCCCAAAATAATATTGTACGGTGAGGGAAAGTCGGCCACAACAAATTTAACTCTTTCCGACTTAAATGCATCTTTTCCTAATGGCCTATCAACATTGTCTTACATGGCTCCAAGTCCTATTCATCCAAATTCATCTTTTTGAACGCACTCTAGAGAATAATATCTGCAGAACTACCGTTGTCTACGAATATCCTTTTAACTCGGCAATTGGCCAGTGTTCCAGAAATTACTAGGCCATCTTTATGATCTGGGACCACATCTTTCATATCCTCCTCCATAAAATATAGAATAGGAGGCTCTGGTTTGCCGGTTTTCCCTTTGAACTTGGACTGCTCTCTTACTAAAAGAATTTCTTTCAAGTACTTTCGTATTTGATTGGCAGTGTCTCCTTCGGAAGAGGCTGGGTTGGTTCTTTTTCGGCAGCCGCATTTGATTTAGATGTTGGGGTAAGGCAAGCCCTAGGAAAGTATAGGTTGGCCCTCCCAAGGCTCCAGAGATGACATTACACTCAAATTTCGGCTATAGAAATTCATCCTCATCATTATTCTTTTTCTTCTTGTCTTCTTTTTCTTTCCCAGGTTGAGCTTATTCACCTTTGCGCTTGTTCCTGCGGCCCTGGGTCTTTATCACGTACTGCCTCAACCTTCCCTTTCTAACGAATTTTTCAATAGTGTCTCGGAGATCCCAACACTGGTCTGTGGTATGTCTTGATCCATTGTGAAACTCACAAAATCGGGATTGATCTACCCCGACTTTGTTAGACAATGGACGAGGTAGCTCCACCTTCTTCATGTCAGTCAACGCTACCTCCCTCCAAACTTGTGATCGGGATACATTTAATGGCATGTATCTTTCATATTTTGTTTCATATTTCTCCGGCCTAAATTTAGTGTCCGGTTTTCTGCTTTGACTAGGAATCCCCTGCTATTGTTGGCCTTTTAACAATGTACTCCTCCTTTTGGGACTCCTTTCCTTTTCTCTGCCCATTGCATTCGCGATTTCTATATGCTCCAACTCCAAATACTTTTTCGATCGGGCTCAAAACTCCATCAACGATTTCATCAAATCTTTATATATCGACTTCGCCAATCGGGATGATCCATTCAACCCGACCGAGATGAGGTGCACGCGTGCTTTTTCCTCCAGTCCTTGTACTTGCAGTACTGCATCTTTAAAACTGTCCAGATAATTCTGTAACATTTCGCCGGGTTGTTGCCGTATTTTGCCAAGTGCGAACTTGGATTTCGGTTGTTTCTTGCTGGTTGCAAAGTTCAGCAAAAACCTCTGACTGAAATCTTCAAAATTGCGGATTGACTGCGGTGGCAACGTATGGAACCATGACTGAGCCACTTCGGATAAGGTAGTAACAAAGATACGGGATATTATTGGTTCGTCAATTCCTCGCACACACATCTGCGTATCAAATTCATCAATATGTACTTGTGGTCCTGACTATTGTTGTATTGTCCTCTACTGTATTTCCTTCGATACTCTCCCCTTTCCATCCTTATCCGAGGTGCAACTTTAATAGCAAAATTCTGGGCTATCATCTGAGCTTGTTCTATCTGGTTCATTCTGGTGTTGGCAGGTTGGGTTGGAGCTATCGGTCGTGCATGGATCATATTTTCACTATTTTGATGCATTGGGTTATCATTTCGAACGTTCTCTCGAAATGAACCCCTGATTTCAAATCGGCTAACCGGTCCTTCTGAGTTACCGGGAATTACATGATTCCCGGGCTTTGCAAGATGATTTGTTGGAAAAATCGGAACCTGACTGGCCTGGAAATTTGTCCTGTTCCTGGCAATGGTTGGATGGCTGTCCTGTTGTACGTGATCCACATTATGGACTGGGTTCTCCATAGTTCTGAGACGTTGTTCCATGCGTTGTATGCACTGTTCTTCTTCACGTTTCCACTCCGCATTACGTTCCTCTATCTGGAGCGTGATATTTCCGATATCCTCTTGCCTTTGAAGAGCATATCTTCTCTCCATACTCTTTATTCGATTCATGAGATGTTCAGCAGGTTCCGGTGCAAGGGTTGGCTGATGAGTGTTAGGAATTGTCCGTCCGCTTGAGTAGGAGATGAAGCTGAGTCTGAAACCGCATCACTAACATGTACAGCTTCGTGACGGACAACGTTCTGGTTACCAGGTTCTCCTCTTTCACCTACATCTGAACGTGGGTGTGGAGTCTAGTTATTTCTAGGGTTTACCATCACGGATCGTGGGATTTGAACTTCACAATTCCCACAAACGGTGCCAATTTCTGTCTTTTACGAATAGATATATCTAGCAAGGATGCTGGTAATTTTAATATTGGATCAAGCTATCTCTCAAGGTATTTATAGAAGAGAAATACCTCCAAAAATATGATCACTATGCACGAAACAATACTCAACCAGTTAGTGTGTGCACAGTGTTAATGGAAAGAGAAGAGAGAACGAGTGGGTGTGTACCTTTTTATTTATACTAAACTTACCTCTAGGTCAGTTGAAGATTCTTTCTGATATGCATGATCGAGATCTTTAACGGCTTGATATCAAGATCTTTGCTATTATTATCTTCAACATCCACAACCTCATTTATGGTTGTGGTCAACAGTCCAATATTACAAATTCTCAATGGATCTTATCACTAAGCCCATATATAAAATCCATAACAAGATTCCCTTCACATCTCTGTTTTCTCCTAAATTCCTTTATTCCATCAAACTTGAGGAAAAGAAAAGCCACTATCTTCTTTATATGCCAAAATTTGGATTATTCGTTGTACGTATCGTAGATTTGTACTGCTCAAGGAACCCGGAATTTCCCTGCTTATGGTAATTGCAAAAAGCTTCACTTGATGTTGGATTTGTCTTCTAATATCTAATATTTTATAAACAAACAAGATTTTCAATTGTAAATGGTTTTTTGAAACCTACTCTTTGCTTGAAAACATTATTTTTGTTTTGTTATAATGTGCCAAACTCATAGCGGGTTTGCAAAATCAAATTATGGTCTAGGTCCTAAGCCTATAACCTATGTTCAAACTTTTCTCCTAGCATTTAATTTTTTAAAAGATTTTATCATTATCATACTATCTAAAAGTTCACCCTTCACAAAATAAATAAATAAATATAAAACGAGATAAAGTAAGTTCATCTAAAGTTATTAGATATTTGGATATTTATATGCTTTCATACGTTTACAATTTAGCCAGGACACTAAATTATGAGGTTATTAATAACACGAGCCCATGTTGTTAATTTCTTTCTAAGATTGTGCAAAGGATATAATGCACAATTATGATTGATCCTTATCAACAATATCTTCCAATAAAAGAAGAAAAAGAAGAGAAAATTCTAACTAGTGCATTTTTGCCTATACCTTTAAAAGACTCGTGGGTCTGTGACTTAAAACTGGCCAAATAATAATTTAGCATATGGTATTAGACTGCCACTAACTCAGTTGCCACCGCAATCTATGGGATAATGAGTTTGTGAATAATAATTGACATGTGGAGATTAGTTTCAGGTTAGGATAAAGAATAAATGTATCGAATTGTTTCTACCAACTTGCCTAGTACACTAGTTACTTATTATATTTTTATAACGAAATGTTTGGGACCCGACAGAATCTACACTTCGGCATGCCCAACAAACTGAGGCCACAAAATCAATTTGCTTTATTATATTATTATTAATTATCTTTCAATTAATTAGAATATCTGCAAGTTACTAAAATTGTAATTAATGATAGATTGATAGATAGTTATATATTGTGTTCATGTAAAACGCACTTAGGGTTTGTTCGTTTAAGTTGAAAAAGAATGAAAAAAAAAAAAAGGAAATCAACTATAAAATAAGGCGAGACTCATATTTTTTCACTTTATTTTAATTCAAATTTTTAATCTCAATTCATTTATTTTATTTCTTTTTATTCTACCAAAAGTATGCTTAAAAAATTAAATTTCTCGTACTGCTATCCAACTTTTGACATACATGCCTGCGATCACAATTTGTATGCATCTTTAACTATATATCAATATTGTCAACCTTGCTCTGATTTATTGAGGTTTCCCTTTAAGGGAAAAAAATTGCCAATTTCACAATTTTGTACCATTTCTTTTTATCAGTATAAGTGAGTATTAACGATTAAATTTGTCTTGAGCATCAAATTAATATACTATAATATAGAAAAAAATAATTAAGAAATAAAATATTTTGTTTCTAGAAAAAGTAGAGTATTAAGGGCTATCAAGCTGTTTAATGGGTTGGTGTCTAATATGGGTACTGACTCTGATTTTATTTGTTAGGCTTCCTTGGAGTGAATTTGGCTAGATGGCCGAGAAAAAGGGAGTTGCTATTAATTCCAATCTCATTGTTATTGGTTCCTACTAAGAGATTGACTCTTTTTTTTCCCAAAATACCCTTCTCACAAATCATAATTTTTGTGTTACGGATTCCTTAAATGAGCTTAGTAACAAGGCCCATTGGGGAGTAATGGATTACTGATCTCAACTGAAAGCCAGATCGTGAGTCTTGACCATTTCAAAGATTATGCTACTAAGCGGTTGAAGATCCAGCCGGGAATATTGGGAAATCTACAACTGCCCAAGAGGTAAACACAATATAAATAACGATAGAATTCAGAGGAAAAGGTATACACAATTCTTACTCTCTCTTTTCCTTACACACAGTGCACACACCCCACGTCAATTGTGGTGTTCTTGTTCTAGCATTGTGGTCTTCTCATTTGAGGCATTTCACCTTCATAAAATACCTTCAGAGAGAGAGAGAGAGTTTGATCATACAGCAATCACCCAACTATCTTTGCTGGACATTTCTATTCATCACTAACATAACATTGGCACCGTCTGTGGGAAACATTAAATTTCTACTCCCATCAATCACGATGGTTAATACAAGAAGCCATCAGAACGAAGGACGACAGGAACCACCCATCAACGTGGTTCCACCTGAAGCTGTGTAGGTAGAAGATGCAGTTTTAGATACTGCTTCGTCTCCTGCCCAGTCGGGAGTGGTCATGCGCTGCAATCCGTCTTATCCCGATTGAATGTCTGGAGAAGTGACATGCCCTCCAATGACAGGAGGATATTAATAATATTTTGATGCAATTAGATGAATGCAGTGCAAAATGGAGACAGATGGAGAGCAACGCATACAATATATGGAGCGCCGCATCGGTAACATTGAGAGCCCGGTTAATGAAGGAAACCATGAGCAACCCACACGGCTAGTCAGGGCACGTCACCAAACCAGTCAGATTCCAACCTTCGATGTCGAAGTAGGCACGTCGGGGACAAATAGCCATTTCGAACCTGGAGGATCATCCCATCACCAGGCACAAAATAATAATCTGGGACGTCGTGACTCACATGCTGAAGCCCCACGCCAAGTCACCAATATGGGGGTAAGCTCGGTGAAATTTACGCAAACAAGAGTGGAGGCTCAGAATCCGGTGGTCGAAGCTGCATATCAGCCCAAAATAGGCAATGTATACAGGAGAAAATACTGACGAGGACAACACAATAATAACCCATTTGTTGATGAGATCGTCAACGCTCAATTCATAGAAGATTTTGACGGATCCCTTCTGTCAAAATATGATGGTAGTCAGGATCCACAAGTGCACATTGACGAGTTCAACATGCAAATGTGCGTCAAAGGCATAGATGAGCCAATAATCTCTCGAATCTTCGTTACCACTTTGTCTGGAGCTGCGCAGACGTGGTTCCACACGCTACCACCGTGGTCAATCTGCAACTTCGAAGATTTTGGTCAAAAATTCTTGCTAAATTTTGCCACTAGTAAGAAACAACCTAAGTCCAAATTCGCGTTGGGAAAGATACGTTAACAGCCTGGAGAGACGTTGCAAAGCTACTTAGACGTTTCAAAGAAGCTGCCCTCCAAGTACTAGGTTTAGAGGAAAAAGTACATGTGCATCTCCTGTCAGCCAGGCTCAGTGGATCATCCCGGTTAGCCAAATCGATATACAAGGATTCGGTGAAGTCTTAGTTAGAATTCAGAGCACGGTCAAGAAATACTTAGAATTGGAGTAAATGGAGATTGCCAATACAGCTCCCAGAGAAAGAACTTCCCACCAAGGAATCACCATCATCAGGGTAATTCCCATCCCGGCAGGAGCATTGATCCCGGTTTCAGGCCGGGAAAATGTGAAACCAAATATGACAAATATACCTCGCTAAATACATCCCGGGCACAAGTTTGGAGAGAAGTCGCCCTGACAGATTTGAATAAGGTAGATCGATGTTGGGTCACACCACTGATCAATGTTGGGATTTATGAGACGCCATAGAAAAATTTATCCGAGAAGGCAAGCTGAGGCAATATGTAATCAAAACACAAGGCCAGTGAAGCAAGCAGAAAACCAGTCAGAATGAACCCCAGCCACAAAAAAGCCGGGATGATAAAAGAAATAAACATAACGATGACGAGTTCCCAGAACCAGAGTTTGAGTGCAATGTGATCTCGGGAGCCATGGGAGGAGGAGGCCATACGGCCAATCAACGAAGAAAATATCTTAAGGAGGTCTTTTCCTTAAGGGAGCAACCCATATTTAAAGGAAGTAGCAGTAAAACCGAGCTCCCCATATTTTACTTCACGGAAGAAGGCATGAAAGATGTGGTCCCCAGTCATGAAGATGGTTTGGTAATCATCAGGACATTGGTCAATTGTTGGGTTAAGAGGATATTCGTAGATGAAGGTAGCTCGGCAGACAATCTTGGAGTGCTTTCAAGAAGATGAATCTTGATGAAGAAGATTTAAAACCATGTAAAACTATGCTAATAGGCTTTAATGGCGGGAATACCAGTATCAAAGGCTCCATCAATCTACGACTAACATTAAGAACAAAGGAGGCCTTCAGATCAGAAAGAGTCACATTCGTTGTAGCTGACTTCTCCTCTCCATACAACATCATCCTGGGGAGACCAACCATCCACAAATGGGATATGCTATTGTCTCTAAGCATCAGAAGCTGAAGATGGTAGGGAGTAATGGCAAAGTAATAACCATTCGTGGAGACCAGAAAGAATCCCGTCAATGTTATTACAATGTCGTGAAGGAAAGCGAAGGTGGTCCATCTTCACCACCTCAGATTCGTCAAGGAGACCAGGTCGAACAGAAAATTGATGAATGCCAGACTGGAAAAGCAATAAATCTTGTGGAGCTCGACATGAGAAAGGATATTAAAGCATGGAGGCTAGAGCCGGCCGACGAACTCGAGGATATTCAAATAGGAACCTAGCCGTCCCAAATCACCAAGATAGACAAAATAGCCAATCTAACCATCAAGGCCGAGTTAATGAAATGTCTAATAAATAACCAAGATGTGTTTGTGTGGAAAGCCTCCAAAATTCTGGGAATAACACCAACCTTCTACTGCCATAAGTTATCAATGTACCTCGGTTTGAAACCAGTGGCCCAGAAAAAGAGAAACCTTGGCCTCGAAAGAAAGTAAGAGTTAGAGAAGCATATCAAAGAATTGTTGGAGGCCAGCTTCATATGAGAGATCCAGTACACCACATAGCTGTCTAATGTGGTTATGGTTAAGAAGTCCAACGGCAAATGGCGAGTATGCGTTGACTACACCGACCTGAATAAGGTGTGTCCTAAAAATTCATACCTGATGCTTAGCATTGATCAATTAGTAGATAATTCATCCGGCTTCAAAATACTATCATTTATGAATGCCTATTCCGGATACAATCAAATTGCTATGTACCCGGACGATCAAGATAAAATAGCCTTCAGAGGAGGCGAAGCCAATTATTGCTATAATGTCATTCCTTTTGGTTTGAAGAATGCCGGAGCCACATATCAGCGGATGATGAATAAAGTCTTTGCACAACAACTTGGTCGTAACATAGAAGTATACATAGACAACATGATAGCGAAAACAAACGCTACCGGGAATCATATTCATGACCTGGTGGAAACATTCAACAGACTAAGGGAGCACAACATCCGTTTGAACCCGCTCAAATATGTGTTCGGGGTAACAGCAGGAAAATTCCTAGGGCTCATGCTGACCCATAAAGGAATAGAAGCCAACCCGGACAAATGCAAAGCCGTGTTGGAAATACAGTTCTCGACCAATAAAAAAAAGTTCAGCAACTAACAGGAAGGATAGCCGCGCTAACACGCTTTTTGCCAAAATCAGCAGAAAAAGTACTCCTTTCTTCAAACTCTTGAAAAAGGAAGCTAACGTTGGATGGAACCCGGAGTGCGAGGCGACCTTCCAAGAAATTAAGAAATGTCTAGCTTCCTCTCCAGTGCTGTTGAAGCCAAAGCCCAGTGAAACATTAATCCTATATTTATCAGTAGGGGAGGAAGTGGTCAGTGTCGTATTAGTCAGAGAGATCAACAAATCTCAATCGCCGATGTACTTTGTAAGTCGAGCTCTCAAAAATTCAGAACTGCGTTATCAGAAGCTAGAGAAAGTAGCATTCGCACTTCTTGTGACTGCCAAAAGACTCCGCCCATACTTCCAAGGCCACACCATAATGGTCCAAACCAAACAACCCATCCGGCAAATCTTACACAAGCCGGATTTAGCTAGTAGAATGATAATTTGGGCCATTCAATTATCCAAATTCGACATAAAATACGAAGCCCGATACGCCATCAAATCTCAAGCCTTGGCCAACTTTTTGGTAGAATTAAACCCGCCGGTCGGGGGCAGCACGAAAGTCTGGAAATCATATGTTGATGGCTCGTCCAACACAAAAGAAAATGGAGCCAGGATCATAATTGAAAGTCTAGAAGGAGTATCTATCGAACAGTCCCTGCAGCTCAACTTCCCGACATCAAACAACTAGGTTGAATACAAAGCGTTGATAGCCGGATTAATACAAACCAAGGAACAAGGAGCACAGATGGTAAACGTATTTATCGATTCCTAGCTCGTCACAACTAAGATTGAAGGGAGATATTAAGCGAAAGGACTGTTACTAATCAAATATCTGAGCAAAGTCAAGGAAATAATCGTCGAGTTCGATGAAGTGGTCGTCGCCCATATTCTGAGAGAAGAAAATGCCCGAGCCGATATACTGTCCAAACTAGCAAGCACAAAGGGCACGACCAACCACAGAATGATCATTCAGCAGGAGATCTACAACCCACTTGTGTAATGGTGATCTTGACAGCAGAAGACTGGAGGAGGTCAATAATCGGCTATCTGGAACAAGAAATAATACCGGACGATGGAATCGAAGCCAAGAAACTAATCCGAGACGTGGCCATGTATACCATACAAGATGACGAGCTATATCGCAGAGGCCCGCAAACCCCAATGTTGCTATGCTAAGGTCCAGACCAAACTGAATATGTCATGACCGAGATACATGAAGGCATCAACGGTCAGCACATGGGAGCAAAAGCCCTCGCAATGAAAGCCATCTGTGCAGGGTACTACTGGCCAACAATAAAGGCAGACGCATCAAATCATGTAAAAAGGTGCGAGAGCTGTCAAAAGCACGCCAGGATCCCATGGTCCCCCTCGCCGAGCTGACATCCATCACTGCACCCTGGCCTTTTACAAATGGGGAATAGACCTTCTAGGACCACTCAAGGCAACAAAGGGGCCGATGAAATGGCTAATTGTAGCCATTGATTACTTCACGAAATGGATCGAGGCCGAGCTGTTATCCACCATCACCTCGGCCAGAATCCAGAAATTCTTTGAAAGAACCATAATTTTAAGGTTTGGGATCTCGGCGGAAGTCATCACGGATAATGGAACTCAATTCACCGATAATCGGTTTCAAGAAATGATGACCGGATTTCACATCAAACACCATTTCTCGTCAATAGAACATCTGCAATCTAATGGACAAGCTGAAGTTGCCAATAAAATCATTTTGGATGGATTGAAGAAACGAATGCACAACGCTGGCTCAAATTGGGTGGAACAATTGTATTATGTCCTGTGGGGACACAGAACTACAACCCAGACATCTACTCAAGAGACCCCATTCAGATTGACATACGGTTGCGAAGTAATGATACCTGTCGAAGTGGGACAACCTTCTTGGCGAAGAAAGTATGTGCTCTGCGAAGGAGAGAACAACAACAACGAAACATTGGCTGCAGAATTGGAACTGATAGAGGAGATCTGGACCACGACACACCACCGGGAGCTGACAATGAAACAAATGACAACCAGAAGGTTCAACAAAAAGGTAAAACCAAGATGTTTTGAAAAAGGCGACCTTGTCCTCCGTAGAGTCGATATCGGGAACAGAAACGCCCGGGATAGAAAGTTAGCAGCCAACTGGGAAGGACCGTACCGGGTCACACAGAACCTCAGACAAGGGGCTTATATTTTGGAAACTCTGGATAAAAAGGCAATAAAACTCACTTGGAATGCGGACAAATTGAAGATATATTACAGTTAACTTCGGGTTACACGGAGGGATCAATAAGCCGTATGGCAGAAGACTTTATTTTCCATGTCAGAATAAATAATGTAATTCATGTCTCTTTTATTGTGAGTATGAGCAGGGGAACAAGTTGTCAACCTGAGGCCCATATAGTTCTTCTTCATTGAGATCATAAATTGTCATGCAATTCGATTGATTAATCGTTTATATAATATTTCCCTTTGACGGAATTAACAATATTATCTATAGTTAATCTTTTTTCCTTTTTCGAAAGTATGAACCATAGCATAATAAACCTCCAACTCGATATTCATATTATGCTCCATCAAAAACACGAGTTGTCCTAAATACGATTACTAATTAGTACCGACGTACAATCTCGGGGTATTGTAATCATTATTGTTTCGGCAATAAACAACATACTACTTTAACCCTGATCAGGTTGGGATGTTGAACAGTTAATAATGGAAATTAATGTTCACATGTACCATGTTGACTATTGTCAGGATACAGCCTGGTCAAGATAACCAGGATCGTGCCACAAAAAAGAATAATCTGTTATAAAATACTGGGTCGTTGGAATCAAATGAATAATTAATTGGTTGTTGGAACCAAATGAATAATTATTTAAGCATGCAAAATAGTGTTGGCCAAGATATTCATCCGGACTCGATGTGGACATACACACAAGGCAATACGGAATAACATATATGAAAATCAACCAAGTCAAATTCAAACAACCGAGTGTAACTCGACAATATTCAAAATAGCAGACGAGAAAGCGAAATTACAAGAAAATTACAATCTTCAAATCGGCATCCCGACCCTTCATGTACTTATAATACCGGGGTTTGAACTGGATCACTACCCTCTTGTGCAGAAGTCACTTCCTCTCCCTGAGGTAGATCCTCATTCATCTGGATCACCGAATCTTCACAGGGAAAAGAAGGAGGGATTAGCTTATTACCATCCATGTATGCTCTAAAGTGCATATCGGCAGTGTTTAATTCAAGCCCCGGGTTTAGAAAGCACAGCTGCTCCAATGCATTGGTGAAGGATTCCTCTGCCGTGATAGCCATTGCTTCATTCATCTGGGCAGCATCCATCTCGGTCGTCAGTGCCCGAGATTCAGCCTCTTTGACCTTTAGATCACTCCCATCTAAAATCGCCTTCAAGTCATTGAGCTGCCCGGTCAAGAATGCATTCTTTTTCCGAGCTGTTTCCAAAGCTGTTTGCGCACCCTCAGCGCTATCCAGGGCAGATCGGAGCTCTTGGCGAAGGGAGGCTGCGGTGTCCTGTGCAGCAATAAGCTCCTGATGCATTTTTCGGGTCTCCTCCCGGGAGGCACTGAGCTCATCCAACACTTTGCCATGCCTACCTTTCAAATTCGCCAAACATTGTATCGGGGCACCACCCTTGAAGATATGTTCTTGAATCCAAAGAGTGCTTCGGAGCTTTCACTACACGGACCACGTCCTCGTTAACCCCTTTTTCCCAAAGGCAGCCTGGAGACAACTTGGAGGTTGTGCCACGAGGAGGTGGTAGAGTGGCCGTTGCGGTTCTCGACTTCGTAGAAGGGGCTGGGCTACCTTGCTCAGCGGTAGCCACATCTGACCGAGCTGCCTCCACGGGCTTTCGCTTCTTCCCCTTTCCTCTCTCTAAGAGAGTAACATAAGATGGGGGTTGTGATCGCTTGGAAGGATTGGAATGCTTAGTGACCAGCTTGGTGGGCGGAGGCTTTGTTTTGGCAGCAGCCTGGGTTGGACCCACTACCGCGGAAGATATAATCACCGCGGTAGTAGCAGAAACCGAGGCCGGGGTATTAGCGGATGAAGCCAAGGTAGCAGAAGGTGGTTCCATGCTGTCAGTTGCAAATGAAAAGAAAACCATCACAACAGAATAACTTACACTTTCTAAATCAACATCAGTTATGTTTGTACTTAATGCAGTGGACGACCTGGAATGATATTCACGCAAAAAAATGCAGTATTTACCAGCTCGTGAGTTCCCCTATACGCCTCGATTCGGGAAACTATCATAGCTTCAGAGTCTGACAAGTTCGTTTCCTCGAATCGGTAGAAGCCCAGTGCGAGGTCATGATGGATGCGGGTCCAACAGAAAGGAAATTTCCACTCCATATCCAAGGACTCGGGAGAAGAAAGAAAGAATGGTTGCTTGCCGGGTTCGGCGACAACCTTGAAGAATTTATTTTTGAAGTGTTTAAAGGACTCTGAATAGACCGAAAAAAGCTTGCGATCGAAATGACCTCGGATGGAAGTCCATCCCTTTTTATTAGCAGGTTCACTACTTGTTCTAGCAATATGCACAGTAAAATAATAAAAAAAGAGGCGGAGTGTACAAGGACCCCTAGACCATGACAGAAAAGTTCAAAAGCTTGCATAAATCCCCAGTTATTGGGATGAAGTTGAGAGGGAGCTAGGCTTAAATGGTTTAGGACCTGTATTCGAAAATCCGAGAAAGGGAAACAAATACCCATACGGGCAATCACATCGTTATAGAAAAAGAAGAAGTTGCACTCATTCCCTTCCCAGAAAGAATAGATGGGCTAGTCCGGGCCAGGAACGTGGACACAAAACCCTTCTTGGTTGCCAACTGGGAGCGCAGAGACGCTTTCTGGATCTAAATCAAAAAAGTTGTCTTAAACTTCACGGGTGACCCACGGAAACTTATTAGCTAAAGAGGAGAAGTTGGAATGTGATCCGACAGATTGGGATTCAACAACTAATTCCGAAGATGATGGGTCCATAATTACCTATGTAAAAGAAAATCATAGTTAGTAGAGCAGCGGTATACCTGGAGAGATGTCGGTTATACAAGGTGGAGAAGGGTCATCCAGGTGACAATAACGTCTTCAGGCTTCTCGGCACATGAGCCAAGGGCAGGAGGATCACTCGGCTCCCTACTCGGCATCGCCGAGAAGGCTGAGTTTTCGGTACAAGGACCAGGTTGTGGCGATAGTTTCCAAGAATTGAATCCGCCTTGGAATCGAAGCCAGACTTTATATAGTAAGAACACTCGATGATGCAATCCATACATGGCTTGAACCGGTTTTCAAAAGAAGGCTCTACAGGAAAATCTGTCTATTCTAAAGATAAGTGTTGCGATTTAAAAGGCACGCTACGGCAAGTGCATCGATCATTTTCAAGTAATAAAGATTAGGTAAGTAGAGTATCGTTCTCCACAGGGATTGGGGTGATTTCACAGCAATACTAATGAATGTGATTGAAAGTAACAAAAGGAAATTATGCAGAGAAATGTTGTTGATTGGATTGGTTGTTTGAATGTAAAGACAGAAATTAAAGAAATGTAGTAAATTGAGTTGAAAGATTACCAATGGAAAATTAATTGTAGTCAGGCACAATCCCCTCTGATTCCTCCTCTTTCACTTGACTGGTTTGTTAAGTTAACATGCACACATGATAAATCTCTCCTAAATTCGTAAACCCTAGATAACTAGCGATTCAGCCCTTTAATTTGATCGAGAACCCTAAGCCCTTAGCGATTCTGTCAAACTAAGCATTTAGAGAATATATCATATGGGTTCCTGTTATGATTGTTCAGAGAATAAGCCTTTCCTTTATTAGTTAATCCCTAATTCCTTAGTGAATTAACCCTTTAACCTGAATCGAAAACCTAATTCCTTAGTGAAATCTATCGGTTTAAGCATTTAAAAGATCATATTATAAGTCTGCATTCACGCATCCCTATCCCTAGGTGATGAACAAATGTTATTCTTAACAGGTCAGAAATTAGAACCCCAACGTTCCCATTGCGAATCCTACCCCTAAGTACTTAATTGAAGTGATCAAATTCAAATAAGAATATGAAAGAAGAACAGAAAAGAATAAAACAATCAAAACATATGTATTCAATACCAGTCAAATTACAGAGGAGTCCTCATCAGTTCATGGCCTTCCCACAATACAAGATTTAGCCTGCCATAGGCCTCAAGAACATCAAAGCAGTAGAATAATTCATAGTTATGCAGAAACCCTAGCCTTGATTCTTGAATTCCAGAGGTTTAGAATGATAAAATATGATATGTAATGTGGTGTAGAATGGTTGGAGAGTCCCCTTCTTCAGTCCAGAAGCCTTATTTTTATAGAATAGTTTAATTAGAGTAACAAAGCCTTTATTTTCGTGCAATTCCAGACCATATCTTTTTAAATCAGGAAACAGCGTCTTCCTCGCGCTCCAGGCGTGAGATTGGCGCTCCGGGTGTGAGGTTCCAGAGATGGTGGTTTTCTTATTTCTTTTGCCTCATTCTCCTCTTTTTGGCCTGAAATCACAACTTAGTAATGAAATGAGATAAAATTAAACATAAGCAACAATTAAACTAATTCTAACCTATATTCCTAAAGATTTAATTGAATTATAACCTAAAACTAGCCTAAAACTAAGATGTGTTAGCAACACATCAATAAGTGCGGGGACTGCAACTCAGGATACACAGATCGTGGCAGAGAACATTTAGTGGAAGACTTAACACTTAATCTATCCTCATTTTCATGAAAAGGGGATTTGCGTGTATAAGTTCTGGGTTTTGATAAATTAACATTCGATAGTCTACCACATAACGGAGGTTGGTTCACAGATGTTCTGGGGGGTTGATTTGTAGAAGTTCTGGGTTTTAATTTCTTGGGTTTTGGTGCCCCAGCAGTGTGTGAACGAGATTGGGATTTTTCCCTTTCAATTTTCTCTTTTTCCTCTTCAGTGGGGTCAACTCCAAAGAGCCAATACCTAGTTAACGGAGGAACTGTTTGGCGTAATTTCGCCTCTTCCTCTGGAGTAAGTTTCATTATGATCAAGATGAATGGTGTTATAGGGGAGTTGTGTGGAAAAGTTTTATAGAGAAGGGTGACGAAGACAATCAAAAGTTCAAGTACGGTTCAAGTTCAAGAACGAACAAAGATGATAAACCAGAAGTAAATGCAGGATGAGGGGTAGACCAGAAATGGAAATGCGAGAGAAAGATACAAAGAACAAGAAAAGTATAAATAGAAAAAGAGCATGTGGTAGCGAAGATACCTGGGAAAAGGAAAATCTTGAAGAAATTTGAAGAAAAAAGATGTTAAACAAAAACGTAGAAGAAGACACAAATGCGCACAAATGCAGAGCACTCGTAAGAAATAAAAGCACAAATAAGCGGAGAATAATAGAATGGAAGATGGATAAAAGGGAGGAAGTTAAAAAATAAATGGGAAAGTGTAACCACCGAGCCCACGAAGTGACATTGCTGCACAGTTGGCAGAGGCGAAATGTCGTGTAAGGGCAGAATGGTCAAATCCATCCAGTACTGGGGGCAAAAAGGACAGATTCACCCAAACGTTATGATTAAAAGCGTAAAGTAAAACGATGGGGCATTTAATGGTGTAGACTGCACGCTACAATTACAGACAAGACTTAATGATGGCTTTTCAGTGACCTTCCTTGTTATAGTATGGAAGTGACGTGATCGGGATGAATCAGGTTATCAACATTATGATAGGCATAATAGAAGAGATGGCCACGAGTTAGAATCCTAGCATCTAAGGCCGAGGTGAGATGAAGAGTCCCCTGGTGTCCAATGGATCTCGGCATTTTATGGCCGAGGTGAGTTGTAGAATACCCTGGTGCCCAGTGGCTGTTAAACGACTTGCGAGTTGGGTCAATCATCCAAGCTGTCATGGAAAAAGATCAACTTATATGCATCCCAGTCATCGAGCTACCTTGACAACCGGGCTAGGGGGCAACTGTTACGAATTCCCTAAATGGGCTTAGTAACGAGGCCCATTGGGGAGTAGTGGATTACTGATCTCAACTGAAAGTCAGATCGTGGGTCTTGACCATTTCAAAGATTGTGTTGCTAAGTGGTTGAAGATCTCGACTGGGAATATCGGGAAATCTACAACTGCCCTAGAGGTAAACACAACATAAATAATGATAGAAATTCAGAAGAAAAGGTACACAATTCTTACTGTCTCTTTTCCTTACACACAGTGCACACACCCCACGTCAATTGTGGTGTTCTTGTTCTAGCATTGTGGTCTTCTCATCTGAGGCATTTCACCTCCATAAATACCTTCAGAGAGAGTGAGTTTGATCATAAAGTAATCACCCAGCTATCTTTGCTGGACATTTATGTTCATCACGGACGAAACACTTTGTATGATTCTATTGTGCAATCATTTTTGCACATTCTCTTAATAAAACAAAATAATGATTTTGTTGTATACTGTTTAACTGAATCACAATTTTGTTGTATTTTTTGTTATCCCAGGCATAACAACAGAATCACAATTCCATTATTTTTTCAGCACCCCCCTTAATACAACAAAATCGTGATTTCGTTGTATACTGTCTATCTAGATCGCTATTTGGTTGTATTTGTTTTGTCACCTCAGGCATAACAACGTAATCACAATCTCATTGTAGTTTTTTTTTGCACCCCCTTAACATAATGAAATCGTGATTCCGTTGCACTATTTGGGGAGAAAAAAATAGTACAACAAAATCATGATTCCATTGTACTATTTTTTCATAAAAAATTGAAAATAAAAATAAAAACACATTTGGTGCTTTTTTATTGACTGAACACTACAATAATTGACTAAGCGCACTGCTTTTTTATGATACGTATTATCTGAATAGTACTTTTTTCTGATACGTGTTAACATTTTAATTACATTAGGATTTATGTTAGCCAAGTGTAACCGAATCCCAATTGTAATATTGAATCGAAGCTCATGTCATCTCCCAAGGGAATAGTGCAAGGATGAATATTCAAATTAAATTCTTTCGGATAAAGATATTTTTATGTTTTTATATTTTAAACTACCTAAAACTAAAACTAAAACTAATCAAAACAGAAAATAAAAGATATGTTTTTCTAGAGAGATTAATGTGTTGAAAATTTAACAACAGAAATTAAAAGAAAAGGTAAGAAGTTACTTATTGAGGAGATAATAATTGTAGACAGAAATAATAACGTTGAGATGCTAAGATTGTACTCGGAATCCCCCTATTTGCTGCAATTCCTCACACTTCTACATCGTTTTATCGTTTATCCCCAATTTTATCCCTTAGGTGATAGACCATAAATTATTTGCCTTGATTTTCAATCCCTTGGCAAACCAACACAAGCAATCAACATTATCGTTTATGAATTAGAGAGGCTTAACCAAGATTATTTTATCCCTAGAGATAACCCCAATTAAGTATCCGATTTAGTTCGGGTTTCAACGAGACTCGCCAAAGTGCACATCAATTCCTGGAATCATCTATGAGGTGCGTAGGCTCACAAAACATTAAATATAGAAGATGAATAATTAACTCAAACAATATATTAATGTCAGAAAATTAGATCAAATAGGGTTCAATCATTTCCTTTCCTAACTAAGAAAGAAACTAGCCACTCATGAAATACAAGAAAAGTGAAAACAATAGGGTTTTTTTTAGTGTAGGGTGGTGTGTAGAGGTGTTTTTTTTGTTGCTGTCTATGCCTCTTTATTTATAGAATCATGAAAGTTTTCAATAAAGACAAATAATCTCCTTAATTTATAAAATAATATAATTTATGCAAGGAAATTATGTCTTTAACTGATATAATCTATTTTAATTGTTGCAATTATCTTCCAAGTGATTTTCTCATTTTTCTTCAAGCTATACCTCCATAATCATCTCTGTTTTGAATTAATTTAGTTTATGGACACACTATCTGCCATGCTACTCTCTTAAGCCAGATATCTTTTGTAAAATTTCATCTTCTCCTGTGTTTGAGCTGGCTTGAGCAACTTATACTTCGCTTGAGTGAGACTACCTTGTAAAATGACCTTATTTCTCTGTAAAAACTCAAAATCATATTAAAAACTTCTAAAATCGTAATTATTTTCTAAAATATATTAAAAAATGAAAACATAATGAATTTGATTCAAAACAAAAGTATACTAAAGTATCAGATAAATGTCTCAAATTGCATATGAAAATACGGTAAATTTGATGTTTATCAATACGTATACCAACCATATTAAATATAGATGCAATCTAAACCGTTTATTTTGTCGATGCAATTTCAACCGTTGGTATGACTCACGAGAGAACAATAGATCATCTAACATAAATATCAATAGGAGTTTGATGCAAGTCAACACCTTTGATTGATATTCACCATATTGCTAAAAACATGGAGAGTGTAATTGATGTCACTACTACAAAATAGGGATTTAACATTGCCTACTTAACATCGAATTTCGATAAAACTGATGTTAACAAAAATGCGGTGGCATATTCATAATTAAGATGACATCGTTAACATCAGTTTTTTGTAAAATTGTAAAAAACCGATGTTAAGTTACTTCATTAACATCGGTTTTTTAAAAATCGTAAAAAATCAATGTTAACGAGGTAACATCATTTTTTTACGATTTTACAAAAACCCGATGTTAACATACTTGGTTAACATCGGTTTTTTACGGTTTTATAAAAAACCGATGTTAACGAAGTAACTTAACATCGGTTTTGTTATAAAACCGATGTTGTGTATTTTATAATAATTTGTAATATTAGTCTGGCGCCTTTTCCATTAATTACGCTGTTCTTCCTTACTCATCCCTTAGTCTGAATCGTTACTCCTCCCTTTCCCACTACGCCGTTGCATGCCATCGTGCCACTCTGCATTTTAGCATTTTATTTGTGTTGACTTGGATTAGTTCCAAAATGAGGAGAAAAAATTATGCAATATATTAATATTTTAGTAGTTGTAAACATTGGAGCTGAGCTGATTGACTTGATGCAGCACTTGCTCTTTGCATGAACTGAATTGATTGAGCTGATTTTCTCTAATGTTATGTATTGGTTACATGCATGAACTAAAGATATTTGCTTCTTTTTAGCCCTTAGCCAGAATAACAAGTTGACAAACATCATTGCATGAATTAAACTGCTTGAGTTGATTTTCTCTGCTGTTATGTATTGGTAACATACATGAACTGAAGATATTTGCTTCTTTTTAGCCCTTAGCCAGAATAACAAGTTGACAAACATCAACTATGAAGGCATCTATTTAAAATGAAGCATATAGTACATATGGAGTAGGTGAAGAGAAAATCGGTAAATAATGAAAATGATAGGAATACTTCAATACAACCAAGAGGGGGGTTGAATTGGTTGAACCTTGGTATTTTAAAAAATTTTATAATCAGAGTTTCCACAAGATCTTTATCACTTTAAAAAATTGTTTTGAAAAACCAACAATCTTATATTTAATCAAATTCCTCTGTCAAGAAAAATCTATAGACAATTGAAATCTTTATGTGCAAATAATTTGATTCACAAACCAAAGCAATAAGGAGATGAAGAGAATAGAATAAAGATCAACCACAATTTTATACTGGTTCACTTCAAACACTATGAAGCTACATCCAGTTCTTCCACTCAACACTAGAATGAAGTTCCACTATTGCAAATTAATATTCTTACAAGATATTACAAGCCTCTCTTTATCAACCCTAGATAAAGTTCAGAGATCTAAAATACTATTAGATCCTTAGAGACCAACCCCACTGAGAACACTACTCAGCAACCCCTAGAGAAACACTATCTCTAGTTATCATGCAAGAAACTCATTTACAATAAGCCAATCTTTACAGAAATTGAATAACAGAGATACAACTTCAAAGTTTAAGGAAAGAAGTCACCTGATGATTGTAAGGACCCTCCCTGTGGCGCGGGTGGCGCCAGGGTTGGCGCTGGCAGCGCCAGCTAGTCTGGAGTGTGGCGCGGGTCGCGCGGGTGTGGCGCGTGTCGCGCCACAGGTTCGGCCAGTCCACGCGGGTAGCGTGGGAGTGGCGCTGATGGCGCCACAGCTTCTGTAAGCTGGCGCGGATCGCGCGGGAAGGTCGGCAGAGCTTTTATTTAACAGGGGGTCGCGTTTTGGAGGAGAAGAAAATGGTTTTCTTCTT
>PYAF01005501.1:252058-281903 GCA_007407185.1 Glycine tomentella
GTTGTATAAAAGTATATTCCTCCTGATTATCTCTGTTTTGGTTTTTATATTTTCTGCCTACGTTGTTGTCTGTTATGTTGTCTGGATCAATAGAGGGTTTGTTTAATATGCTTTGTATGTGGTTTTATATTCCATGCATAATGACATCAAGAAAATCGATTCTATCGCTTCCGCACTGCGTTTAGTTAACGCTAACAGCACGCTTATGATATTATTAATGATAACACGTCCGGGGTGTTACAATGATCCAATGAATGATGTACATATGAATGATTAAATCAGGTTGAAAGTTGAAAACAAATTCAGAACATTGCTTCCTTAAAACTTTGAAAAGAAACTTCTTGCTTTTGACATCAATTTAACAATTCATGAATGTTTTGTGAAAGCAAGAACTCTATAAACCTAGAGAATCACAAAAGAATGTTTGGAAAGCCTTTGAACGCTCAGAAATACGGATTGATCAAGTTAGAAAAACAGCTGAGTAAAGGTTCTATTTATAACAAACTTTTATAACCGTTGGTAATCGATTAAATACGCTCCTGTAATCGATTATTTTTCTTATACAATCGATTAATCCAAGACTATAATCGATTCATTTGTTCATCAAATTTCTGGGTATGATTTACAAACAAAATAATCGATTATTCCGACGAGTAATCGATTACACCAGAAAGATGTTCAATAATGAAAACACTGTGTAATCGATTACATCCTTTGGTAATCGATTAAACCAGGAAGATGTATAAAACGAGCTTGAACTATGTAATCGATTACAACCTCTGGTAATCGATTAAGCCAGAAAGCTTCTAAGCCAAGAAATGTATTGGGTAATCGATTACGGATTTTGGTAATCGATTATGACAGAAAGCATGTAAGCATAGCATATGATGTAATCGATTACTATCTTGGGTAATCAATTAAGACAGAAAGATGATTTTTAGTTTTAGCTAATATAATCGATTACAGCTCATTGGTAATCGATTACAATGTTCATCAAGGCAGTTTAAAATGTGAATTAAGATAAAATAATCGATTAACCTGATACGTAATCGATTACATTGTTCTTGAAAAGTTTTCCAGAATATACAAAGAACAAAATAATCGATTCTTATCTTAAAATAATAGATTAATCCAGTAAAAAACTTATTTTTCCAAAAACCTTCTGATTTGTTTTAAAAACTTAAGCAATTTTATCAAAGCCTTGTGAACTCTATTTGTTAAACACATAGATTCAATGAATGATGTGAATGCAATGCACTTGGATCACCAGAAATGCTTTCTTCCTTTTACATTCAATCACAAATTAATCTTCAAGGCTTCATGGCATGTTAAAAGTTCAAAACCTTCCTTCTTGTATCAATTTATCCTTTGTGCTTCAAGCAGCTCCCCCTTAATTCAACAAATAATGTGGTAATATGCATACTACTAGTTGGTTTAGTGATTGAAATTGGAATATGAGAAGGGGATAAGTTGGGTATTGGTGCTGAAATTCGCCTTATAACAGATATGTATTCAAAGTTATTATATAAACAACATATAGTGAGTTTATTAAAGTTCTTTTTATCTCTGAAAGTCCTAAGCCCTCCTTGTGTCAAACTACTTATAGCATACACACTGTCACACATGCACACTGTGTGCAGTCATAAATTACAGTGTTTGAGGAATAAAATGCATGCAAATGATGTACTACACAAAAGGACAAGTTTGTTGAAGCATCAATGGTTGTTTATACATGGCTAGCTATTAATTTAAATAGAAATATGGCCCATGACGCCTATAATGGAGTTGTGCTTTGTGTTGTTATATGAATGATGTCTTTAATTGCCTAAACAAACAATCAATTTGCAATCACATGGCATGTTTTATGTTTATTGAGCTCCCCATTTGACTAGCTATTCCATTGAGGAAACAAAACTTTGGGATTTGGCCCATTAACTTCCCTTATTCTCTATTTAAGTAGCTTTTTTTACTTGATATTATCACCAAGCAAATTCACCTTTATTGGTAATTCTTACATATTGTGAAGGTTTAAATGTATCGTTCCAATGCATGTGAGAAATTTCTTAGCCTCACGTGCTTACTTAACTATCTACAGAGGATATATATATATATATATATATATATATATATATATATTATTTTTTTTCTTTTAATAAATAGTTCTTAAGTTCATCCATAATCTGGATAAGGAATTCATTCTAAACATAAATGAAGTTACTTATAATTAAACTTAAATTTACAAAATTAACTTTAACCAAACTGTACTTTTTAATTATAATCCAAACACACACCAATTTCATCTCATATATTCTTAAGTGAACACTTCCCCAGCATAACATGTATTTTTTTGTGTTAAATTTTGTGGTCCCTATCTAAATGCAGTTTGCTACAGTCTAATAGTGACAATTTTTCCCCAATGTGATTTAATTGGATGTAAATAGTGAGGCGGTGTCCTAAGTGGTAACTGGTAGGTGATTCACAAAAGCCACAATTAGGTTTGTCTTTTTAAAAAAGTCACGAGTAATTGGTTAATGATTTTTTAGTATTTTCTTTTATGTTTTATGTTACAAAACCTTCCAAGTTAAATGACAATTGATCTTTATTGCTTCCAAGAGTTAATTTGAGATCCTTGACTTATGAAAGGCAGAAAAATAGTAAGGAGTAAATGTTGGATGTTATGAATGCTTGTCGGCTCCATGTATCCATGTTGTCTCTCCCCAAGCTCATGCATTTGTATTCATGTGGCTATAAAGTATAGAGACATTAAAAGAGTTAAGGTTCATTCAAATATCAATACAAGATAACAATGACTCTTCTTTAGGTACTATTAGTATGGTTCAATTTCTAATGACATGGATAGAATGGACTATGACCTACAAGTAAATTAGGTAATTTAGCTTTTGTTTGTGTGGGCCATAATGCAGTGTTGTTGTAAAACTTTAGTAAATTACGTAATTTATGCTTCAATGGTGATTGTTTTCAAAATATGAATGATAGTGGTGGTGACTTATGTGGGCTAAGACTCACACTCAACCCAAATTTTGTCCTACAGATATAATCTTTGTCATATACCCCTGTTTTTGTCCTACAGGCAGTCAACCACATTAGTATTTTATTAAAATTGTGTGTGTGTCGTCTTTGAATATTACATCTTCAATGTTCAACATCATTTGTAGGCAGTTGTCCTTTTGCTCTTTGCATCGTCATCACTAGATTCCTTGTTGGAGTTTGTCAGTGACCATCCTCACAGGTACTTACGAATGTGTTTAGTAATTTTTTGAGGTTCTATATATATACGCGTTCTTTTGCAACTTGTTTTATGTTATAAATGACTACTGCTTTATATATACAATTGTTGTTCATTATGAGTGAACCTTAGTTTCCCGTTTGAGATTCAGTACAGTGATTCTTCCGGATAGTTTGGATTAATCATTGTATTGATTCTTGAATTGTCCGTTTGGACAATTTGGGAAGACTCGTATTTTTTTTAGTATATTCATATGTATAGGTTGAGTTTCTTTTCTTAAATATGATGAAATTTCGGTACAATGAATTTCAATTTGTTATCTGGGTGCATACTTGACTGTGGTAGAACTCATGTCACCACTTTCATGTCGTGTACTTGGAGATCAAAGCGAAATGCTGCCAAAATTTCTTCAAATTTAAGATAAGAGAGTCAACTTATACAGATGAATATACTATAAAAAATATGTCTTCCTAAATGGGATAGAGCCACACCTTTAATGAAAAAAGTGAGGTTTTCATGCATTGAATAACTTTGTGAGTATCACAGAGTTATTAATTAGATGGATCGAAGTTGGATGAATGCAAGTTGCATCACGTTTGAGTATGAGGAAGGCGTTGAATGTTTCTTGCAATTTTCCTCAAAAAGAAGTCGACCGGATGGGGATTGAAAATATTTATGTTCCTGTATAAACTGTTTGAATGGGAGACGCCAAGCACTAGACGACATATGGGATCATCTTCTGTGTGATGGGATTAAGAAGAATTATACTACATGGATATGGCATAGTGAATTGACAGACATACAGAGGGGGTCGCAATCTGAACTGCTTGATGTTGACATCAGAGATTGATTATAGGATATGATTCATGATCTGGGACATGAGTCTTTTCAGCAAGCACATGTCCCTATGTATGATACATTGGAAAGTGATTCAAAGAAGCCGTTGTATCCGAGGTGCAAAGATTCATTGACACTATTGTCAGCGGTGTTAAATTTGGTTAATGTCAAGGCCAGATATGGGTGGAGTGACAAAAGCTTCAGTTCACTGCTTCAGGTAGTTCAGGAGATGCTTCCAGATGAAAACACGTTACCAAGAAGTTACTATCAGGCAAAAAAATTCTTTGTCCGATGGGTATGAAGTATTAGAAAATTCATGCCTGTCCTAATGATTGCATATTATACAAAAATGAATTTGAAGAAATGCATAAATGCCCTAGGTGTGGGGTATCACGGTACAAAGTGAAGGACGATAACGATTGTAGCAGTGATGAGAGCACAAAGAAAGGCCCCTCCACGAAGGTGTTGTGGTATTTTCTGATCGTTCCAAGTTTTAAGCGTCTGTTTGCTAACGAAGATGACACAAAAGACCTTACATGGCATGCAGATGGGAGAAACTGTGATGGATTGCTCCGCCATCCGGCAGATTCCTCGTAGTGGAAGAAGATTGATCGTTTGTATCCAGAATTCGGCGAAGACCCTAGAAATCTTAGGCTTGCACTTGCCAATGATGGAATGAATCCCTACTGTAGTTTAAGTACTCAACACAGTTCATGGCCTATTTTGCTAGTCATTTACAACTTGCCTCCTTGGTTGTGCATGAAGCGAAAATATATGATGTTGTCTATGATGATATCTGGCCCAAGACAACCAAGAAATGACATTGATGTTTATCTTAGTGCCTTGATTGAAGACTTGACAAACTTGTGGGATGAGAGGGTTGCCATGTTTGATGGGTATCGAAAGAAGACTTTCATTTTGCATGCAAGGTTATTTTGTGTCATTAATGATTTTCCAGTGTTTGGGAATCTTAGTGGATACAATGTTAAGGGCCATCGTGCATTCCCTATCTGTGAGCAAGACACGAGTTACATACAAATTAAACATGGAAGGAAAATGGTTTACACTCGCCATCGACATTTTCTGAAACCTTATCACCCTTATCGACGATTGACAAAAGCATTTAATGGAAGTCAAGAGCATGAAACTGCACCGATTCTGTTAACTGGTGAGGAGGTTCTTAAGAGGGTTGAGGACATCCATACTATATTTGGAAAGACCCAAAAGAAGGTGAAAGGTAATACTTGCATATGGAAGAAGAGGTCAATATTGTTTGATCTTCCATACTGGTCTGATCTAGATGTTAGACATTGTATCAATGTTATGCATATGGAAAAAAATGTGTGTGACAGTGTCATCGACACACTTCTTAACATTCAAGACAAGACAAATGATGGTTTGAACACTCATCAAGATCTTGCTGAGATGGGTATACGTGAGCAGTTACATCCTAGTTCTTATGGTAAGAAAATGTACTTGCCTTTAGCATGTCACACTTTGTCAAGAAAGGAGAAGATAAGTTTTTGTCAGTGTTTGCGTCGAGTAAAAGTGCCACAGGGATACTCTTCAAATATTAAGAGCCTTGTGCATGTGAAGGATCTGAAACTAATTGGGTTAAAGTCTCATGATTGCCACATCTTGATGCAACAACTGTTAGCTGTGACGATTCGAGACGTTTTGCCTAACAAAGTAAGGAATGCTATACTCGCTTGTGCTTTTTCTTCAATGCCATTTGTAGCAAAGTCACCCTATAAGGTTAGATGACTTGGAAGAAGAGGCGACAATTATCTTGTGTCAGTTGGAGATGTATTTTCCTCCTTCATTTTTCGACATAATGGTTCACTTACTTGTTCATCTGGTCAGGGAAATTAAATTATGTTGTCTTGTTTATTTAAGGTGGATGTACCCGATCGAGTGATACATGAAGATCTTGAAAGGGTATACAAAGAATCTACACAGTCCTGAAGCATCCATAGTTGAAAGGTACATTGCAGAAGAAGGTTTAGAATTTTGTTCAGAGTACCTTGAAAAGGCAAAACCTATTGGGCTTCCCGAGGCTTGACATGACGACAAAGTCGTAGGTAAAGGTTCACGAGGGCTACATGTTATAATGCTTGGTTTACAGGAATTGCAACAAGCTCATTTGTATGTCCTGAATAACAATAATGAAGTCCTGCCATACATAGTTCACCATGAAGCCTTAGTCAAGGAAAGTAATCCAAGAATGACGAAGAATAGATTGTTGAAAGAATAAGGAAGTTAGCAGATGGGCCTAAAAGAAATGTTAGAAGTTGGTAGGGATACGATATCAACAAGTACTCGTTCTACACCAAACAACAAGATGATAAGAGCACAATGCAAAATAGTAGGGTTAGCCTTAGAGCTGAGTCGCAACACTTCGCCACTATGCATGACCACAATCCACGTTTGGCGTGCATGCCTTACTTGGGTGTCATTGATGACATCTGGGAGCTTAATTATGTTAAATTTGCTGTGTGTGTTTTCAAGTGTAAGTGGGTTTATATAAATAGCGGTGTGCGAACCGAGGATTCAGGATTTACTTTGGTAGATCTTAACAAGCTAGCTTATCAAAATGAATCTTTCATCATAGTAGAACAAGCTAAACAAGTGTCTAATGTTCAAGATCCTTGTGATGAAAGGTGGTCAGTGGTACTACATGGCAAAACCATTGGTATTAATCTTGACCCTTGATACTAGTGTCACTCAATTCTCGACATAAATGCCTGACGCAACAGAGAAGATGAAGTTGACGACGTTCTTGCAAATCATAATGATCATGATGAAGGAGAATTAATTAACATCATTTAATGTAATTTTTTTTATATTAACCTGTTTCAACTTTTACAATTTCATAAGTAACCTTACTTTTCACTTAACTTTACTTATTTTTGTTTTTGTTTTTAACAGGATCATGACTACACCACCGAGCTCCCCTCCTCGTCCTGAGTCAGCAACTCCTCTTCCTGAGTCAACAGCTCCTCGTCTTAAGTCACCATTGTTAACTGGAAGGAAGTTCCTGCAGTGCAGAAGGAGTTGATTTGGGAGGACATTCAGGTATTACAATTAAATGTCCAATGTCATTGCTTTTAGTAATACAATTTAAATGTTATTGTAACTGTTAAACCCACTTGATTGTAACATAGGCTGAATTTGATATACCTGAAGCGTTCGACCAATGGATGAAGAAGAAAATTCTCCAGACAGTAAGAGAGCGATGGAGGCAGTTTAAGTCAGATCTGACCTTGAAATGGCTTCTGGCATCAGGCAAGGATGATGATGCCGACATTGTCTGTGACAAATATGGTATGAGTAAGGAACAGTGGCACCAATTCTGTGAGAGTCCTAGAGCCGCTTCATAGGAGGTTAGCTTTCATGAATTGTTTTAGAATTTCACATTCATGGAGTCTTTCAAGCACATTTTTTTTACATCTATCTGTGTAATTCTTACATGATGTTAGAAAGAAGGCTCAGGCCATTCAGAAGCTGAACATTGTCCCTCACGTGTTGTCTCACGGAGGTTACGATTTGTTAGAACAAAAATTGATTGAGGAAAAACAAAAGAAACGATTGGAGGAAGCATCCCAAGGTGAGAGCACCGAGACCATCATGCATCCTCTATCCCCCATTAGACGACATGTGAAGTGGAAGCTGGCTCACACCAAAAAAATCGGACAAATGCCTTCTGAGGTGGCACATGAGATTGCAGAGAGGATTGTTAGTCAAATGATGGTTTCATTGGTCATTAATGAATTTTTGCCTCACAAATTACAAAACTAATGTTCTACTTATTTTGATTGCAGGATTCCCTAGATGAGAAATCCACACAGGGTAGTGATTGGGCGTTTTTAGTTAAATACTTTTGTATTCTTCTTAGCTTATTTGACTTCTCTTTGACTTTTACTTTCTCATTCTAATTCAGTTTTTGTCTTAGGAAAGCAAGTGGGCTTAATTGCTATTTGTTGCTTATTTTTGGATTTTATGCTCACTTGACCTATCTTCCTTGTGCCGGACTTATAGAGCTCTACAAAACTCCAAATGGAGCATATGAGTAGTCCTTGGAAAGATAAGGAAATATCTACAAGTTTGTTAGAGATAAGCCGAGGCCAATTTTGTCATTTGGAGGGTCATTTTTAGGCTTGGAAGTTAGAACCACTGCACTTGAATTTTGGGCTTCGAGTTGAAATTTTATTGGTGTAATTAGCATAATTAATAAGTTTAGATGGGCCTGCTCATGGTCCAATCTTTCCTTTTGACTTAGTCACCATATGTTAGTGCAATTAGTGAGTGAAAAACACATTACATTTTAGCACAAACAGAATTGACATTACACTTTAGAAATTTCCAGAATTAAAACCCTTTCTCTTATTTTCTCTTAATTGTTCTTCACTGTTCTTCATTTTCGCTTTCTGTTCTTCCATTTTTGTGCACCAATTTCGTGAGGCTTTCATTGATGATGATCATGGGAGGCTAAATAATCAATCAATCCAAGGATCCAATCCAAGAAAAAGGGAATTTGAGTTCTGGTTTAGTATTTCAAATTATGTGTGAATGTTCACTTTCTTCTTCAGTCATCTATTCAGTTTTCATGATTATGAATGTGTTTAGGATTGAAAACGGATTAAGTTATGGATTCATTTCCTAATTTCAAATTTTAATCACAGATTAGTTGAATGATATTTCAATTAAGTTGTGATTTCAATTAATTTAGGAGTTACCTCGATTGAACCGCTTCTAATGAAATAGAATGAACTTTCATAACAGAATCACTATCTGAGAACTATGATAATTATCATTGCTTGCTTGGTGAATTGGATCGATGCTCTTTAATCTATTTTACATTACCTCTTGTCAATTCGCATTAGTTTATACGTTTTTTTGTAATTTTGCAATTATTATTGAAGGCATGCAAACTGTTTGACAAAAACCCCCAATTGTTTATTAGTGAATCGAAGTTGGAACCATATTGATCGTGTCTCTGAGTCGACCTAGGTTAATCCTGTGCTACAGAATTAGCGTAGTTTAATTGCTTTGAAGCGATATGACATCGGGTTATCAAAACTGGCGTCATTGCTGGGGACTTGTTTCATTGTGTGTTAGCTTTAATTCATTCATAATTAGATTAAAAAAAAAGAAAAAAAATATTTGCATTCATTCACTGCATATTGAAATTCTGTTGCACAATTACACTTTGTTACATATTTGCATTATTGTTGTTGTGCGTTATGAAGTGTGGATGATGTAGTGGATGTATTGCTGTAAAAAAATAGAGGAAAAAACAGAGTAGTAGTAGGGAGAGGATTAGTGTAGTTTTGTAGGTGGTGCAATTTGCTGTCCAGAAATTTTCGGTCATGTGGAGTTTGATTCTGAAACTTGGTGTCCGAAGTTTATCCCCCATTCTAAGCAAAAGTTACCCCTTTGGGGTTTGGCGTGGGTTAAAATTGGCAAATTTGGCCTCTAAGTAGGAGTTTTAGCAGTTTTAGCATAGGGGCATTCTGGTTATTTCACAGCAAACTATCTTAGAATGGGCTGAAAATTTACCAGAATGTGGAGAAAAATGATACATCATTTTGACCTTGTGAGCGACGAACATGGTCAGTGGGGTCCAAATTCCCAAATTCATTAATCTAGGCCACTTTTGAATTTATTTTGTGTTTTCATGATTTTTAAAATTCATCAAAAAATTCACAAAAATCAAGCATGATTTATAGATATTTACTGTGGTGTTTTTGAATTTTTTAAAAATTGTTTGAGGCACTTTTCCAATTTCTGTTTCATTTTGGCAGATATTGTGAATAGTGTTCCTGGTAGGTAGTTGTCTGTTATTTCTGTGATTCTGTCTTTGATGAGCTGAACTATGCATGACTAGGTCCCAACCAAGTGATTTGCATTCATATGATCCTGAAATAGATAGGACATTTCGCAGATTGAGCAGGTATAATAGTAGTTTAGATGACTTTGACAGTGTAGTTCTAGATAGTAGTGTAGTGTTTTTTGAGTCTTCTGTTTCTGATTCTAGTTCTCATTCTGCACATCTTGATTCTGAAAATTGTGCTAATATAATGACTGATAACAACTTAACACTTAAGGAATTGGCTACACCTGATGTTTTTTATCAACCTTGGTGCATTCAATATCCTGAGACTAAGGTTAGTTATGAGCTCAAATCTGGATTGATCCAATTGCTTCCCAAGTTTCATGGTCTTTCTGGTGAAGATCTACATAAGCACATTAAGGAGTTTCATGTGGTGTGTTCCACCATGCGACCACATGACATTCATGAGGATTATGTCAAGATGAAGACATTTCCTTTCTCTCTGGATGGTGTGTCTAAGGACTGGTTGTACCTTCAACCAGATTCTATCAACACTTGGACAGACATGAAGAGAAGATTCTTGGAGAAATTCTTCCCTGCCTCCAGAACAGCATCCATCCGGAAAAAAATTTGTGGCATAAGGCAACTGCATGGAGAGACTTTGTATGAGTACTGGGAGATATTCAACAAGCTGTGTGCTACCTATCCTCACCATCAAATCAGTGAGCAATTATTGATCCAATATTTTTATGAAGGATTGATGTTAATGGACAGAAGTATGATAGATGTAGCCAGTGGAGGCGCTTTGATGGACAAGACTCCTCTTGCTGCAAGGCAGTTGATTTCGAACATGGCTGCCAATTATCAACAATTTGGTACTAGAGGTACTGCAACAAGCAAGGCTGCAAACGGAGTTTCTGTTTCTATGGTTGCTGATAACCAGATGTTGGAGAATAAATTGACAGAGTTGACATCCCTTGTGAGACAACTTGCTATTAGTGATGGTTGTCAATCAACCAAGGCTATGTGGTATCTGTTGTGCACCTGATCATCCAACAGATTCCTGTCCCACTCTCCAAGAAACAAAACAAGCTGCCGAAGTTTCTACCATACAACCTGGACAGTCATTTAGACCTCAACAACAGTATAATGCTTACTCCAACACTTATAATCCTGGTTGGAGAGATAATCCGAATTTGAGGTATGGTCCTAGTCCACAAAACCAGCAGCAGACACAACAACAATAGCCATTCAGACATCAGCAGCAACAATATCCACCTTCCACCAGCAAATACCAACCTCCCTTGTTCAGACAACAACCATAATTTAAGCAACTTGCACCTACACCTGCACAACCTGTGCAGACTATTTCTGGACCTTCCTTGGAGGATTTAATGAAGCAAATGGCAACCAGCAACATTTAGTTTCAACAAAATGTCAGTGCCACCATCCAAGACCTACAGACTCAGATTGGACTGTTAGTTACAACTGTCAACCAGATGCAGCAGCAAGGTTCTAGCAACATTCCAGCACAACCAGTAATCAATCCGAAGAATGTCAATGCTATTACCTTGAGGAGTGGCACAGAGCTTCCAGATGCTGGTGCTAAAATTGATGCTAGTGCCGGTAAAAAAATTGATGATGGTGCCAAAACAGATTCTGCACCAAAACAGATTCCCTTATCTTTTCCTTCTAGATCCATTTCTGCAAAGAAAGTGGAGTTTGATTCTGATCTGTTTGAGACTTTTAGGAGGGTGGAAGTCAACATTCCCCTCTTGATGCCATCAAACAGATTCCAAAATATGCAAAGTTCTTGAAGGATTTGTGCACCCACAAGAGGAAGCTGAAGGGAAATGAGCAAGTGAAGATGGGCAGAAATGTTTCTGCACTTATACAAGGCAAAACTGTTGCTGTCATTCCACTATCCACCTTGCCACAGAAGTGCAAGGATCCTGGCACTTTCACTGTCCCTTGCACCATTGGAGGTTGTACTTTTGCAGATGTCGTGTGCGATCTCGGAGCTTCCATTAATGTCATGCCCACATCAGTTTACAGATCATTACATCTTGGTAATTTGAAACCCACTGGTTGTTGATTTGGGAGATTGCTGAACTAAGGGGGAGCTTTTGAAGATTAGAGATCTGTAAAGACTTGGAAAGGTTTTGGCATTCAACATGCTTGAAGGCTTGAAGGCTTAAAAATCAAATTGTGATTAATGTAAAAGGAAAGGAAGCCTTCTGATGATCCAAGCTCTTATATGCATACCATTAATAATCATTCATGCATTACATCATAAAAGCTTAAGCAATTGATTTGGAACTTAAAAAATAAGTCAAGCTTTTTGGAAAAATAGTTCTAAGTCTTTTTAATCGATTACCAAACTTAAATAATCGATTACATTGTTCTTAAGATTTTCTGGAAATGAGTAAGAACATATTAATCGATTATATCATCGTTTTAATCAATTATTTCACTATGGCATTTATACAGTTTTAAATGAGTGACTGGTTTAATCGATTACCATTTGATTGTAATCGATTACTTAGCTGTTTTGAAGTTAAGATCAATCTGTCTTAATCGATTACCACTTCTTGTAATCGATTACATAGTTCATTCAGAGATTATGTATCTTCTGTCTTAATCGATTACCATATTTTGTAATCGATTACACTTCACAAACCTGAATTTTACAAAGTCTGATTTAATCGATTACACATCGGGATAATCGATTAAATAACTCGTTGCTGTAACCCAGAACTTATCTAGAACACTTTAATCAATTACGAGAGCGTATGTAATCGATTACATTTGCTAATTAATCGATTACAGGAGCTGGTTTAATCGATTATTTCTGTTACAGCTTTTTTATATAAATAAAACCTTGCCTTGAATGAAAAGAATAACGAAACAGAAATCGATTTTTGAGCACTAAACATTCTGAGAGCTTTGTAATAAGTCAAAAAGGCATTCTTTGTGGTTCTAAGGTTCTTGCTTTCATTCAAACCATTATGGGTTACTAAGATTTAATGAAGCAAGATAGATCTTTTCAAAGTCTAAGGAAAGGGCATTGATTCTGCATAATTGTAATTCATTCAACCCGGTATATTCTTCACTTTGCATATGATTCTTGGATCATCAGGTGAATTCTTTCCTTACTCTTTGATGGTGTAAATCCTCTGTTTGTATTTTTGTGTGTTTGTTCCATTGTAATTTGATTTTCTTGCAAGTGTAGAGATAGTGTTTCTCTAAGGACAGCTGAGTAGTGTTCTCAGTATGGGTTTTGGTCTCTAAGGGTCTAATAGGGTTTTAGACTTCTGAACTTTATCTAGGGTTGATAAAGAGAGGCTTGTAATTTTTGCTTGTAAGGATATTTTGATATAGTAGAACTCTACTCTAGTGTTGAGTAGAAGAAACTGGATGTAGCCTCATAGGGTTTGAGGTGAACCAGTATAAATCTTGTGCTCTCTCATTTACTGCATATTTGTTAATTCTTGGTGTGAATACTGTAGTTTAATTTGTTTGTTGAGGTATTACAAGTCTTGGATTAAGTTTGAATAAAGTTTCTTGATTGATTTGTGATAAAGATCCAAAGGGCAAGATTACTCTGATTTTTGTTTAAGAAAGAAATTTTTAAATTTACCAAGGCTAACCAATTCACCCCCCCTCTTGGTTAAGTGTGAAGTGTTCCCTTATTTTACACTGGTGTGGTCATTCACTTAGCTAACATGAGTGTTGTGCTTTTACTTGGACTTATTGAAGATGTGCTGGTGCAAGTCAATAATTTGATCTTTCCAACAGATTTCTACTTGGACTCATTTTGAAATTATGTATGCCTCTTTATAATTACTTTCATTTTGAAAAGTTTTATAAGTTTATCTAACACACTATTTAACCCCTTCTAGTGTGATTTATTGTACTACAAAAAATCAAGCTCTCTAGAATTGTGCATTCCAAAATTATGCATACATAATTTCAAAATGAGTTATCTAAAAAAACAAGTTAGTTGTTGGATTAATTGTTCTGGAATTTTGTATGCATAATTCGAGAATAGGAAATTCGTATTCGTAATTCAAGATTGACCATTATGGAATTATTCATGAATAATTATAAACTACATATTCTAGATTTATGTATGCATTATTTGGGAATGAACAATCCAAAAGTGCTTAGTTTTTTTTTTTTTGTCTATTCCTAATTCTCCAATATGGGATTATAACTAATTTTGGAAAAAAAGATACTTTTGTAATTCGAGTTTTTTATGGGGTGCAGGAAGCAAAACATGAAGTGCAAGAAGTAAAGACCTAAAATATTACCTCCAAAACTAGAATATGGGCTTTAAGCCATCGAGCCTTATGACCCAATTTAAGGCCTTTAACCAAAACTTTTCAAAAAGGCCTTAAAAAGGAAATTGAACTAAATATTGTAATATATTTTAGTGTTTTTTCTCAGGGAGTTGCTATTGGCTCCTACACTAGCATGATAAGATGATTCTACCCCCAGTTCAAAATTCGTCACTCCCTCTTCTTCTTCCTTCCATCTACCTGCCCTTCTCCCCACCTTTATTGGCACTCCCCACCCCCCCTCTTCTTCCTTATTTTTTTCCTTTAACCTCTGCGCCTTTCCACCTTCCTAAACCTTCCCTTCTCTTCTCCCCCTTCTACGTGCCCCCACTGATCTGGCATATTATTTTTGGTATTTTTCATTCAACGAAATTACAATTCCATAGATTTTTTATTTTTAAAAAAAGTAATGAAGTCACGATTTCGAAGATTTTTTCATTTTAAAAAACAAGTAACAGAATGTTTCGTTAACCCATTTTGTGTGTGTTTTGAATACCACAAAAAAACCATGATTTCATTGTGTGTCTAGACAAAGACCACATCAAATCATGATTTTGTTGTGTGTTTTGGTAATTTGTTTTTTAGTTTTTACAATGTACCACCATATAAGTATAAAATATAAGATGATACAACGAAATCGTGATTCCATTGTGGGTTTCATAAAAAAACACAACATAAATCATAATTTCATTGTGTGTTGTGTCCAAACACAACAAATTTTTTGCCACCTTAGGCTCTTTGCGACATTATGTCAGGTTTAGACGCAATCAGGTACAATAATGAGCCAATCATTGCTCTATATTGAGTGTTGTCCACCTTTTTGGATTCTTCGTCTAGTCCAAGATATGTTGTTGGATGCGTGGGTGTATTAATCTCCTTAGAGTTTTCTAGTTGAACTTTTTCAGAAGTTCTTTCACATACTTGGTTTGATGGATATAGATTCCATTACTAGTCTAATTGATTTGTAGTCCTAAGAAGAACTTTAGTTCTCTTATCATGCTCAATTCAAACTCGATTTGCATTAGCTTAGAAAAATCCTCACATAGAGGCTCATTAGTAGTACCAAATTTGATGTCATCAACATATACTTGAACTAATATAAATTATGAATCATATTTTTTGTGAAACAAAGTTATGTCCACTTTTCCTCTTTCAAAGCCATTTTCTAAAAGAAATGAACTAAGTCATTCATACCAAGCTCGTGGAGCTTGTTTCAGTCCATATAGGTCTTTGTTTAGATTGAAAACATGTGAGGAAATGTGTCACTATCAAAACTAGAGGGTTTTCTACACAAACTTCATCTTGTATCATTCTATTAAGGAATGTACTTTTTACATCCATTTGATATAGCTTCATTTTGTTTGAGCAACAAACGACAGTAAAATGTGTATTGCTTATAGACGAGAAACCAGAGCAAGGGTTTCAATATAATGTATACCCTTCTGTTGTGAGTAACTCTTGACAACTAATCTTGCCTTGTTTCTCACAACTTTACCTTCCTCGTCCAGTTTGTTTTTGAATACCCATTTGGCACCTAATACCTTCTTTCCTTTGGATAGTTCCACAAGTTTCCAAACATCTTTCTTTTGGAAAACTGCTCAAGTTCTTGTTTCATGGCCTTCACCTAGTGTTCATCCTCCATAACATCATTAATGTGTTTAGGTTCAACTTCAGAGATCAGTGTGTCGTGACCTTGATTTTTGAGATATGCTCCTTTTTGGACCTTGATTTCTGGATGATTCTTTCTGAGTTTTCATCAAGTTGGTTTCCTAACTTCTTCAAATTGTTCTAGGGTTTGGCTGGACAAGTCTGCTTCTATTGGTTGGTCTATTGTTATTGAGGGTCCAATTCCATTGTCCAGTCTTATATATACAATAGACTCATCTAGGTCTAATATTTTTGTATCAAGCTTGGTGTTATTAAATTTCACATGGATAACTTCTTCCAATATGGAGGTTCTAGAGTTGTACACTCCATAGGCCTTAGATGTTTCAAAGTATCCAATATTCCATTGTCACACTTAGAGTCAAACTTACCCAAGTTTTCTTTGGTGTTGAGAATGAAGCATCGACATCCAAAGGGATGAAAATGTGAAATGTTAGGTTTTCGCCCCTTTTAGAGTTCATATGGAGTCTTTTTCAGAGTAGGTCTTATGGATTTTTTTTTTGTAAATAACATGCAATATTCACTGCTTTAGCCCAGAAACGTTTAGTTGTAGAATTATCATTGAGCATGTTCCTTGCCATTTCCTACAATGATTTATTCTTTCTCTCAACTATCCCACTCTGTTGGGGTGTCCTGGGTGTCGAGAAATTGTGAAGAATGACATTTTCTTAATAGAATAGATGAAAATTTTCATTTTCAAATTCTCCACCATGATTACTTTTGATTGAAGTAATGTATACTCCCTTTTCATTTTGAATTCTTTTACAGAATTTAAAGAAGACTCCAAAAGCTTAATCTTTGTAAGCAAGGAACATAACCCACGTCCATCTTGAGTAGTCGCCCATTATAACTAGACCATACCTTTTACTATTGATTGAGGAGGTTTTGGTTGGACAAAATAAATTAAGATATAGTAGATCTAGATATTTTGAGGTGGAAACAATATTTTTACTTGAAAATGAATTTTTGATTTGTTTTCCCCTCTGACATGCCTCACAAAGGAAATCATCTTTGTATGACAACCTTGGTAATCCTCTCACAAGGTCACGATTATGTAGCTTTGAGATTAATTTCAAGCTCACATGGTCAAGCTTTTTATGCTATATCCAATGATTTTTTTAAGGTCAGTAAGCAAGTTGTATTTTGTTTAGATAGCTCAACAAGGTTGATTTGTATAGATTACCTCTTCTTTTAGCAGTAAATAGTAAGGTGCCATTAGTGTTTTGGATGATGCACCATTCTTTATTGAAGGAGACATTATGTTCACTATCACATAATTAACTTATGCTAAATAAATTATGCTTCAATCCTTCAACAAACAAAACATTTTCTATAGGTGGCTAAGAATGAATGTTTATCTTATCTACTCCGATTATTTTACTTTTCTGACTCTTGTCGAAAGTGATTATTCAACCATGCATGGGGTCAAGCATTGAAACATATACTTTTGTCTTGTCATGTGACGTGAGCAATCACTGCTCAGGTACCATGATCAATGATCCTTTTTGCAGTCAAAGATATCTGCAATAGGAATTATTGTGTCTTCGGGTACCCAAATCTTTTTGGGTTTTTGGGTCCTTTCTTTCCTTTCTTGTTAGTTCTGAAAGCATTGGACGACCTAGTCTTAGGTAGATTTCTACACTTGGATGTCACGTGTCCAACCTTTCCACAAAAATAACATATGATTGTGATAGTCATGGTGTGCTTGTGAACACTATTTCAATAAATCATATTTTTCTTCTTTAAGATAATCATGAAGCTCATTTAATTGTTATAGCTCTATTTGTAGAGACTGAATCTTTTCTTCTAAGATCTTAAAGGTTTTCATCGATGTATCATGTTCTTTTTAGACCTTCTCATTTTCTAGTAGAAGTTGTGTTTCCTTTTCTTTTAAGGTATCATAGTCTTTATTGTCTTGATCAGGTTTAGTTAAGAGACTAATATTTTGATGAGGCTTTTTAAGCTCAATATGTTCTTTAGAAAGGTTTTTAAAATCCTTCTTTAGGTTTTTGTAAGCTTTAGATATAATTGACAAGTTGGAAAGAATTTCATGGTAAGTTATTTTAAAGATTGCGAGTCATCAAAATTTACATCTTCATCTGAATTTGACTCAAATTCTTCTGATGTTCTATTAGCCATCAAGCAAAATTTTGCTTCTTCTTTGGACGACATGTCATCTAGGTCTTCCCATGTGCCTATAAGTATTTTCTTGTCTTTCGACTTAAAGTAGTTCTTCTTGTCCTTTGTATTATCTAGGTCTGGACATTCAGACTTGAAGTGCACGGCTTCTTACACTCATAACATATGATAGAGCTTTAATCTCTATCATTTCTATCTCTGGACGACTTCTTGGATGGACCACTCTAATTGGATCCACTTCTCTTCTTCCACATTTCCTTATCTTCTTTGATATGAAGGCTAGTTGATAATCTTCGTCTTATTCATCTTTATCAGAGGATGTATCTGCATTTAAGGCTTTCTTGAGTCCTGTTCTAATGGTTGCTTCCTTGAGCGCATAGGACTTTTTGATCTTTTGTGATTTTAAGGCCAGAGATTTCTCCTTTTTGATTCTCTTATCCTGTTGTAGTTCTTGTTTATGGACCTTTAATGTTCCAACTAGTTTCTCTATGGACATAGAATCAAGATTTCTTACTGCTCTTAGAGTTGTAACCTATGGTCTCCACTTTCTACCAAGAGATTACAGTTCATTTAATATGGTTTGGAAACGTCCAAACATACCTTGTATGTCTTCATTTTCTTCAATTGTAAACATTTCATATTTACGTGTTAACAAGTTGAACTTGCCACATTTTACCTGATTTGACCTTTCATATGTTATGGCTAATATGTTCCACATCTGTTTTGCACTTCTGAAGCTGAGAACTTTACTCTTCTTCTGAGAGAACACAACAGGATGTTACGAGCTTTGGAATTCAACATGAACCTTTGTCTTTAAGTGTCTGTCCATGAGCTTTTCGAAAGTTCATTAAGTTGTTCATCAAGTGGAATGTAATTTCCATTGTCCACCATGCCTCAAAGGTCGATATGAATAAACTCCAAATGAGCTATCATACGTTCCTTTCAGCAGTCATACTTTGCTCCTTTAAATAGTGGAGGCTTATTGGTGAAGTACCCTTTTACCATTTCTTTTGTTTATCAGGATTTTCCTTTGTATTCATTAGAATACTCAACCCAAGAGGCCAAGCTGTAATGCCAACTCTAGTACAATAAATCACACTAGAAGGGGGGGAGGTTAAATAGTGTGTTAGATAAACTTATAAAAATTTTCAAAATGAAAGTAATATATAAATAAATCCTATCATCCAGTAACAAAAGTATTCATCCAATGATTAATAAAACAATGATTTGAAAATAATTTAATATATAAAATTTGTGTGAAAGATGTGTCAATGTTAAGCCTTAAAGAATACTCATATAAGCTTAAAAAGAGTAGTAGAAATACTTAGTTTATACTAATTCACTCAATTTGAGCTACGTCCAGTTCTCTTTTACAAAACAATAAAGTGTTCCACTAATCATTGATTGATTACAACAAGTATTCTTACTAGTCACTCCCGACTTTATATGCATTGTGTTTCACTTAGTGGTATTTCTCTTTGATCTTTCTTGCTTCTCCTCAATGTATGAATGTTGTTCATCAACCTCGAGCATTGCTTTGACGTGCCTTTTAAAGGAGAAGGATGATCAAATCAATGTGGAATCTTGTGCATTCAATTTCTGACCATTGTTGATGTGATTCTTTTGGTGCTAGCTAGGAACAGGTGAATTTGGCGCAGTTATAGCAAGTGTGATATGTTCTCCTCAGCGAGAACGATTGGTGATCAATTCTTTCTAAATATTCATTCATATTCTAATTTGAAATGCTAGTTATTTATATAAGGAAAGATAGTATTATGTCACATAATATTCTTTGTATAGATGGATACTTATACAAAGTGGAATAAATGGATATTTCTTAAGTAATATATTCGATTTGTTTTTAAGCATATAGAACAAATGGATGGAAACCATGATTTAATATAAATCAGATTCCATTAAACACTACAAGAAAGAAGACTATTTGCAGTGACATTTTTTGTTAGCAAATATTTAAATATTGATGCAAAAATTACTTTTGCTAGCCAGAAAAATGTTGTTGCAGTCCGCTGCAATAACATATGTTGAGAAAAGTTTTGCAACGATATTTGATGTTGCTACCACTCCTAATGCTTTTGCAACGAAAATTTTTGCTGCTACTACTAACACTTTAACAATAATTTTTTTTGCTGCTATTACTAACATTTTCGCAACAAAAATTATCGCTGCCACTACTTATGTTCACTGCCAATACATATGTTTTTACAACAAACATTATTGTTGCCACTACTTCTACTTTCACAACGAACATTACCACTATCACTCAATGTTTTCATAAAGCAAATTTTCCCTGCCACTACCTAAGGTTTCACAACAAAAAATTTTGCTGCCACAACTTTTACTTTCACAACATACATTATTGCTGTTACTACTTATGTTTTTACAATGAACATTATCGCTGTCACTTTATGTTTCCACAACGAAAATTTTCGTTGTCACAACTTTTACTTTCACAACAAATATTATCACTATCACTACATAGTCTTTCACAATAAAAATTGTGGTTGTCACTTTAATACAATCATTGTTGCCAAAATCGATTTGTGGAAACTACTAAAGTCATCATATTTTACATATGATAACAACTATTGTTGCTACATAACTTTTCTTAACAATTATTATTGTTGTAATAAAATATATTTTCTCAACAAATAAATTTGTTGAAATAATTCTTTTTCTAGCCACATTAATTGTTGTATATCTTTTTTTCATAACAAAAGTCACAATCATAAATTATCGATTCTAATCAACTTATATATCATTAAATTTATGTTATTAACAATTTTATTCAATTTTTAAAATTTTATATTAATAAAATAATTTAATTATCACAAATAATTAAAACAACATCAATGTACAAGTAATAAAAAAATATAGACAAATAATATCAATAAAAGATAAAGACAATGTATGTAAACTTGATTCAATATCACGAAACATCATTCTACATAATTTAATGATTATGTGTACAAAAAAAATGAAAAAATAAAATAAAATAAATCATGTGTACAAAAATTAAATTTACCATCACTTTTGTAACTATCTTTTCTTTTGCAACTTTCGGAACTTGCTTCCCCTTGTCAATGTTAAAAGGAGCATCCTTTTGAACAATAATAGAAATTTCGGTGACAAAATTTGCAACTCCTAATCCAACAGTCACCATCTTATCAGGTGGAATGAAAACACGCAATTTGTTTGTAGCACTCTTCCTCATTTTTTTGCAACACTTAAACCATAAGTTACTCCCCTTCCAACTTTTCTTGTATTCGTACGTCCTTTTTCATTTTCACCCAAAAAAATTATAAGAAAACTACCATTATGATATGAAAATTTAAGAATATATATATATTGGAGAAATTCATAATCAATAGAAAAGGAAAAACTAATTTAAAATTTGAAAGAAAATAAAACTATAAGTACCTTTTTCTTCTTCTTGAGTCATGGTATGATTTGAAGAATTTGGAAATCTTGAACTTGGAACGTAGCTTGAGTGTGCCATTACTAAATACAACTAGGGAAAAAATAAAAATAAAAACTTAAATTTCACCTTTCATTATTCTTTATTGAGAATTCTTACACAAAAAATTATGTGGGGGTGAAGGGGGGGGAGGGGTGCGGGCGGGAATGTGCTACTATAATCACTTTGTTGAGTGAGAGTTACAAAATTATCCTATGTTGCTGATAGAAGAAATATCTCATTCTTGCATCAATTTTTTTTCTTTCTTCTTCTTTTCTTTTGTCAACGAACAAAACATATGCTTCTCAACGGGTAACCATTGAATATATATGTCATAGATGGAAAAAGAAAAGTATGTATCATGGATAAGGAAGACAAATACGGTTGTATTTTTATAAATTATATACTAAAATATATTGTTGATATTATCTAAAATAAAAGACATATTTTGTTGATATTTGGTTTTATTTTGAAAATTTGTTTCAATCTTTTATCATATTTTTAAATTTAAATTGATATTTCTCTTGTGATTTTTTTATTTAATAAGTTAGATATACTACGATTATTACACATCTTAATTTGAAAATTTGTTTTAACAATTTATCTTATTTTAAATTTTTTAACTCTTTATATTATTATAAAATTTGTTTAATTATTTATCTTTTGAATATAAATTAATGTTTTATCTTTTAAGTTTTCTATATGTTTTAAATATATTTTTTTTGCATCTATGACACGGGCACCTAATCTTTGAATCTTTACTCGTGCACCTAGAAAAAAAACTAATTCTAAGAAATCGTTTATGCCTTTTAAATAATCTGGCAATGTTCGATCTCTAAACTTTATCAACGCTTGATCATCATCACAATACCTATAATTTATCAAAAAAATGACATTCAATAAAAAAATATGCTACACATTATTTTACAAATAAAATAAATATCATTAACCATAAATAATCACAATTAACACATCTTGACACAAAAAATTAAACAAATACTATAATCTAGCGGATAATTAAAAACAATTAAATAAAATCTTACACACTGCATGATTAATGTTAACGTACTTACAAATCAAGCCGTCTTTGCTGTTGATCAAGCAAAATGCACTTAGCTACGTCATCGAACTTGATTGAGCACGAAAGAAGAAGTGATTGAAAAAAACGCACAACTGAGATTTTGTTCTTATAAAGTTATAAATTTTTTATACGTTATGTGATGGTTTTTTTGGTTGTAACAATTAGTGTATACACATTTATAGGGAACATTGTGTGATTATTTTCTGTCCCTGTATACACGTTTATATTATATAATAGGTAATAATTATATAATAATAGATTTGTTATATTTCCTTTTTAATCACATGTTAATACAATATTCTTATACTGAAAATATTGTAATTTAATATTATTTTAGATTTTGTTTCATTTTCACAATAGATTAGAATATTCTTATAATAAATATATTTTGGACAATTTTTTTTTTGATTTTCTCTTTTTGCATACACCTTTATATTATATAATAGATATCTTATTTTTTTTAATATATATCTTTTATAATTTAATTGTATCTTAAATATTTAAATTGAGTATAAATATAGAAAAATTCAAATGGAACTAAATATGTTTTTTTTACTAAGCTTTTATATGTTTGTTATCTTAAGCTTACATATTGATCAAACAACTTATTTATTATCGATAAACATAGATAAAAGTTATATTTCACGACGACTCTTAAGTCGTTGGTACAAATGTATCTTTTCTTAACAACTATTAATGTTGTTGGCAACTAATAATTCTTTTCTCAATGACAACAATCATGTCATAAAATGTATTTTTTCTCAACAAATTTAATGTTGTTAAGATTAAAAAATGTACATTTTTCAGTGACTTTAGATGTCGCAGCTATAAATGTAACTTTTGCCAATGACTTCAATGTTGTTGGTATAAAATATTATATTTTCCAACAATCTTAAATGTGACTATTAATAAATTAGTTTTTCTCAACTAATTTCAAAGTTTTTGTTATAAATGTAACTTTTGCCAACTAATGTGATGTTGTTGGTATAAAATATTATATTAGCAACCTTAATTGTCGCTTCTACAAAATTAGCTTTTCTCAACTAATTTCAAAGTTGCTACTATAAATGTAACTTTTGCCAACGATGTTTTTGGTTTAAAATATTATATTTCTCAGGAACCTTAATTGTCGCTTCTATAAAATTAGTTTTTCCCAACTAATTTCAAAGTCGTTGTTATAAATGTAACTTTTGCCAATGACTTTCATGTTGTTGGTATAAAATATTATACTTTTCAGCGACTTTAAATTTTGTTGTTATAAACTATATGTATTGACAATGACAATATTTTTTGTTACAATAAGTATAATTTTCCCTACAATACGGGTGTCGTTGGCAAAAAAAATTGAATTCGCAACAACAATCAAATGTTGTCGTGAGATGATGGTGGACAATGATAGCGATCACTTAGGACTAGAAAGATCTTACCATATTTACTTAACTGATAAGTTTTGTCCATTTACAAATAAATCATTAGTCATCACAAATTTATATCTTTGTTTTCATCAAAACTAAGGGATCAAGGGATCATCCAATGATAGATCGTCCAATTCTAACATTTTTGTCTATTTCAGATTTTTCAATCGGAAGTATAACTAGATCAGGTAAAAAAAACCTTGGAACTTACCTTTTCGACAAGCACAATGAATGGTGAGCCAAGGAGGACAATTATGGTGTTGGAGGCTTTGAGACGGTGGGAAAGGAAGCAATTGCGGTAACGACGAAGGAAAATGGAGCAACGGTGGTGACAATTTTATACGGAGGTTTTAAGGAGGGCAATCTTGGGATATTTGAAACTAAGGAGATGCAAGTAGCAAAAAATAGGGTGCATGAAGCAATTGACAATATTTTATTGTAAGGGACGTTGCTTTTTTCTTTTCTTTTCCCCCTCCGTAATTACTCGACTAAGCTCCTGACCAAAATAATAATAATAATAGTAACTTTCACTAATTTTTTTATATTATATATATATATATATCTAGTAGTTCATGAATGAACAATCACCTGAGATAAATTGGTAACAGGTTAGTAGTTGATCTTCTTGTGGCAGTGCCTTATCTTGATTAATGGAATTGATGAAGTGAGTATTTACAACACACTCCAACAAGAAGAAATGTAGGTGACAATAGCGGGATTGTGTGTAATTGGTTTGAAAGTGGATTTTTCTTTATATAAATATTTTTCGTCTTACACATAGCAGAGTGAAGTGAAGAGTGGTCTCTTTTAAGGGATATGATGAGAAAATAGTCGTGCACATAACAACATGAGGATTATGAGTTTTTTCATGACGAGGTCTTGATTTTAGAGGTTAAATTCGAAGCTTAAATGATATGGTCCAGTTGACAGGTCCATAACAATAAATGTTACTAACAGGAAATTAATTTAGATATGATGCATGAAAGTGTGAAGTCTAAACTCTATGAATGATAGGTATAGGTTTAAGCTTGTTATGGAAATAATAGTTGGGCTTGGGTATAAGGCCCAATAACAAGTAATGGGTGTTTCCCCCTCAACCAGGAGACGTGGTCGTGGCTATGAATGATTCAAAGGAGGCAATTCCAGCGGTTAAAGATTTGGTCCGATATTCTCGGGCACCACTCACAGCAATCAGTTGAGAGGTATGTGACTTATAAATATAGAGGAGTTGCAGAACAAGGTACACAGATTCTAATCCCTCTTTTCCTTCCACACTTACACACACCGCACACCATATTGTGTTGTGTATTGCGACGGTGATCATCTTCTTCCTTAAGGTGTTTCGTTCTTCATAAACACATTGAGGGAGAAGGCGAAATTGATCCGAGATTAACGATCCAACGACATTTGTTGGACACTTTTGTTCATCTTGAATAACAAGTAATAGGTGTTTCCCCCTCAACCAGGAGATGTGGACGTGGCTATGAATGATTCAAAGGAGGCAGTTCCAGTGGTTAAAGATTTGGTCCGATATTCTCGGGCACCACTCACAGCAATCAGTTGAGAGGTATGTGACTTATAAATATAGAGGAGTTGCAGAACAAGGTACACAGATTCTAATCCCTCTTTTCCTTCTACACTTACACACACCGCACACCATATTGTGTTGTGTATTGCGACGGTGATCATCTTCTTCCTTAAGGTGTTTCGTTCTTCATAAACACATTGAGGGAGAAGGCGAAATTGATCCGAGATTAACGATCCAACGACATTTGTTGGACACTTCTGTTCATCTTGAACGGAACAAAGCTAATTATTTATGAAAAAGAGTAAAAATACTTGCACTTTCCAATTGTTTTCTGTACTCTTTCTAGAATTTTTTTGACCTTCCAAATTGATCATTCCGAAAGCCAAAAAGATAATACATTCCAGAATGTAATTTAATAATTCAGACTAACCATTTTGAATGACAAAAGGAGAGTGCAGGCAACAACTAGGAAATACAGGAAACAATAGCTCATCTCAAGATGCATGTCTCACTGCATGCATAGGGGGATTCATGATTGTAGTCAAATCCACGATGCCATTATCATGAACCAACAATAATTCTAGAAGTTTAAATTGTTTAGTGAATATACATAAATGATTTTATATATATTATATTTCTAATAACTCCTCTCACACCACACCAGAGTCCTTTAGATTTGAAGTGTGGGAAATTCACAAGCTTATCCACCATGTACTAAAATTTAACTTTTTTATTAAAAGGATGGGAAAAGCAAGGGTTAAATTCTAAATCATTTGGTTATATAGAGGCTTTTATTTTTTTCGGTACAGGTTATAGAGGCTTTGGATACTATGTTAATTATAATCAAATCAACAATTAGGTGAAAATAGATTAGTGTTTTTATATCATATAGTAGTATTTCTATTACTTGCACATGACCATTAACCTATAAGTATCCAACATTTATGAGGTAAAGGATTTCCAATCACTTAGCATTCGACTCACGATAACCTTACTTGAATATCTGAGAGTCTTTAATTGTAAGTACATCCACTGATCCACACTTCTTGTTCCATCATCATCTCCACTGTAAATAAGTTCTCAACTACCAATGATAATTGAGCATCATTTTGGCCACCTCGGATCACATGATCAAGATTTTTAAATTGCAGTTATTATTGCGCTTGTAATTACAAAAAGTAGCATGTAAATAAGTATCACAGAAATTGATTAAGAAATTAAATGTTAAATTTTATTTATTTATAGAAAAATATTATTAATACACTCTTACCCTGATATTGAATGCAACCCACGTTAATTTCCAATAAAAAATTCTATTTATTGATTTCCTAAGAAGTACCTTGAGGAATTTAGCAGGATTCTTAAGAAAATTGCAGAGAACGGTGGAAAAATGTAGTTAATGCAAACTACAATTTGGAATCATCTTTGTGATTTTACATATTTCATATATATACTCCCGTCTAAAATATAGTCTCAAATATAAATTTTTAAAGTAATTTTACTTTATTTAATACTATTATCTTTAAAATATTATTTATTTAATTGAGATTTAGGTTTAATGATTTTTTTATTATTTCTAATACCAAGTTCTAATGAAAGATAAGTAAAAATAACTTAATTTTTAATTGAGATTGATGGAATTAAATATAATCAGTTAATTTTTTAGTTAGCATGAATCGATTTTTCTTTTCTCAATATAATATTTCTAGTATGAGAATACCAATTAACGATGATTTAATTATTGGTTAGCAAGGTGCATGCCTCGTTGGTTATCAAACTAACATTTTCTAGGCAATTGATTCTAAATTCGATAACCAACACGTATTCACCCTGATGACTAATAATACACTGGTTGTTAATTGATGTATGGCAGGTGTCACTTTCATGTGTAACAAAACTAATAATAAAACTGAAACCAATAATCTAATTTCAATTATATCCATTTTTTTGTGCCTGGTCCTGTGCATGTCAGTGCTTCTGATTGACACATAGAATGAGAGAGAGATGGCAAAAAGGCATCATCGGTTTCATTCCAAGCAGCATGCTTGTGTTTGAAGTCCAGTAGTGTGAGCAGCAAAAACAGTAGTGAGCACCACTACTACTTTTTCACTTAATGCTATTAACTTGTTCGCATTTTGAGCGTGTGGACGAAATTAAATGATCTTCATGTGTTGAACCAACATCTTCATTTTCACCATAATATTAATAGAAAAATGTTAACCAAATGTCCAATGTTTTAAGTATATTGATTAAAAAATTTAAAGTAAAAATATTTTTTACTAAGAATTCTTTTAATATTTACATAGTAAATATTTTTTCTTTTAATTTCTTAATCAAATATCCTACGGATACTCGTTTGTAAGACTCCATATGACAGTTTCCTTTTAGATCAGTGGGTTTCACATGCTCTCAAAGCCGAATTCCACTCTCCTCTAGCTAGCTCCATATCTCTGCCATTGTTGGCTTTTCATTATATCCTCAACTTTGTGTTCTATACTGAATTTAAAGATGTGTCGCATTATGGCCAGATTGATATGGATGTTATCTTGTTACAATATTTTCCATTTTGAAACTTAATAATTCACTATGATCTTCTATCATGTGGTGTTTTTTCCTTTCCCTCATTTATTTGGTAAACCAACCATTTTTCAGAAATGACAGATTAATATTGGAACCTATTGGATAACATAGGATTATTATCATTAGAGAATAAACATAGGAATTTAATCCACGGAATTTTGAACATACCCTGCACTATAAGAACAAATTGAGTATTTTAAATTATGCCTTGTATATAACTATATACTATAAAAAAAAATAGAGAAAGATGATTTATGTCAAATGGATTGCTTGATTTCCTTATCCTTAAAGTTGTTCCATGTTTTTCTACCCAAAAATGAGAGAATTGCAGGACACGAGGGATTATATTAAGATGCTTGTGTTAGATATAGATATGGCAAGATACAATTCAACCCACCCCATGCATGAAAGTGCATGAGTGTTTAAAAGTTATGGGCATTGGATGCCCAATAAATGGGACATGAGAATATTGCAAGGTTGTTCTTTTTTTTTTTTTTTTTTTGCAAGGGAATATTTTATTTCAATTGAAATGTGAAAATGATCGTGAACCAGAAAAATGAAATCAAATTCGATTTTGAATATCTTGTAAGATTCTGGGTCACTGTCAGACACATACTTGATGTATCAACACATGAAATTAGATAGAGCGAGCTTTAATTAGTCCAAATGTCCAATAAGGCGATTTTTAGTATAAAAACAAATTGGCAAAATTATGCGTGGTTGTAAATTATTATTGTTAAAGATGAAGCACGTACAATGCACTGAATGCAGATCAGGGAGTGAGGAATTTATCTCGGAGTAAACAACTACTTTTACTCTTGAAATTAGAAGGGACTATTACATTAGTTCCTACATCGGAGGAAGTTAAAAAAAAAGTCTTTGAAAATGAGAATTGACAATTACATTAGTTCAAACATTGAAAAAAATATCACTTAACTAATAATATTAACTTATGTTTAGAAATTAAATTGATAATGAATAATTAAATTTAGAAATTAACATTTGGTACAGTTATTTAACATTTTTTTTTTAATTTTAAGAAACAAAATGTAATTAACGCCTTCCAATTTCAGATATAAATAGGTTGTTTACTCTGAATTCTGGTCATAGGGGGTATAAGTAATAAGATCACAACAAGGGCGACATATTTAAAACGACAGCACGCCCAAAATAAAGAAACACCGTCAAAGCTTAAAACATCAAGTTCGGGAAACACTTTCTGTGCTGGCATGCAATGATCTTGTCTGATGATTTTTTTTTATTTTTTTTTTTAATTTCCCCCTTTTCTCATATTGAATCTTCTCCATGAAGAAGGATGAGTTTTTTTATCCTCAAAATAAATATTTGTTAATGAAAGTTTAAATATATTTTTTATTTATGATAAATATTTAATTTTTGTGATTGTTCTTTAATAAATTTTTATTTTATATTGAATTTCTAATAAAATAATACTTACTTTTTTATCTTTGATAATTTATGTTAATCTCTAATAAATTAATTATTTTTTATCTATGATAAATTAGCGAATTTACTTTTAGTCCCTACCAATAATAAATGGAAAAAATTTATCGAAAGTAAATACAAAATTCGTTAATTTATCGAAAATTAAAAATAAGTGTCAAAGATAAAAAAATAAAATTGTTATTTTAGTAAGAACTCAACACCAAACAAAAATCGATTATTTATTAAAGATAAAAATATATTT
>PYAF01005501.1:282003-307078 GCA_007407185.1 Glycine tomentella
TATTTGACTCTAAAATTATATATAAAATTAGGAAAGGCATTAACATAAGTTCAAAAACGTGATTTATCTAGATAATTATTTATACCAAATTTTGGAAAAATAAAGTATTCATCACTATGTAATTTTGTAGCTGCCATATGCATATATTTTAAGAAATATATTATATATTAAAGTGAAATAAAATGATGAATATTAAGTAATTTTTAAATTATATGAAATATTGTAAACTTAATATACTTAGTAAGCACTATTAATACAATGGTTGAAATATTGATAAGCTTTTTCCTTTCTTTCTCCATACGTAATTTTTTTCTTTAAAAATAATCATGTTGAAATACTATCAAACACTAAATATGTAAGTATCTCTATAAACGAATATTCAAACATTGGTTCGTTACAAACATTATGAGAGATTAACTCCATCTAAATCCAACTCCTGTTGCTAATGTTGATAGGCTTCACTAAAAACAAAAATCAAATAAAGTTGCTTAACACTTAATCGTAGAATAAGCAGATCCCACCTATTATACGAAAAACTCAATTTCAGATATTTCTTTCTCAGTTTTATGTATACAAAACAGATCTATACGGTTCTTAATATGTAACTAAAAAAGCATAATCTTATTACAGGCTAAAACTTAGTAGCCTTAGTGATCCATGAGCATTTGGTTGGTTGCACAATATATGGCTGGAGTAGTTTAGAAGGACTCATCTTAGGATGCAAAATGACGATTTAGAATGTGCAAGTGAAATTCTAATACAGTAATAATCAGTGGCTTCTAGCTGGCTCTTGGATTACATTTTAGCATTTTTGTCAATTAGCCACTTTAGAATTGGGTCAATCCAGCATAAAGGCACTGAATTGAGAAATCTTGGAAGGCCTAAATTGAATTGATTGATGGGTACCTTTTTCTTGTTTTCAAAAAGAAAAAAATGTCCATGATGTGTTATTATTCAACAAAACAAGCTGTCCGTGGGAGGAAAAAAAAATAATAATGGCAAGAGTCGGTGGATGCATAAATGAAATGTAAAATAGAAGCACCAAGGATTGGAGTGAGATGGCAAAGTCATGGCAGCGACTCATGGCCATGTTCAAGTTGACAAAATCAATATTCAAGGCGTAAAGCCCTTCATGCCAATTTTTAAGTTGCAAAACAAATGATGGTGTTGGATGAATAAATAACATCTAATTTGTCCATTAAAGAGAACAATTTGAAAATTGATAGATTGCATCCCAAAAGTGCTCACTGTCTAACACTTAAAAGTTAAAAAACTAGAAGAGATTCACACGTATTTTATCAACATGGAGGGAGGCCCTTAAAAAAATTGGCCTCACTAACCTTAAGTATAAAATTTGTAAGAAAGAGAAACCACACTACCTATTACAAGGAATAATTATCACAGCCAAACCTTTTATGGAAATTTACAAAGAAGAAAAGATATATAGTAATATCATATAATGATCTATAATGAAAATTAGGTGTCATCCCCTCTCTTCTAAATTCCAAGTTTAATCCCCCAATTAATATATTTCCACTAGGCCTAATCATCATTCCATGCAGAAAAAGAGATGGAGAAGACTTAATAAATACAAATTCTTCATTTCTATCTTGTATTCAGATCATGTATAGGTGGCATAGCAAAAGTGCATATGTCCAAAACTGAATTTGCTTATTCAACAAAATGAAGACTCATTAGTTATTTGCACCAAGCACAAACTGGTGTCATGTCATATACTGGCAACACCGCTTGAACACTTGGAACACAAAACTCCACTTGCATTCAACAGGGTGAAGTGAGATCACAGCTTCTCATGGTACATAGTGAGGTCACATAAGCACTAGTTGGCATGAGTTAGGCACCTTCTGGTGTCATTTAGTGATTTTAAAATTGGGATCCCAACACCCACTTGCATTCAAAGACAAAAAAAGATGAGCTCATAAAAACTACCATGCTATGGTCTTTAAAAAGCTATGCAGATTTTGGCAGCTTGCCAGTAGTTTCAAGAGCCGCACTCTATTCTTAAAAACAAAACAATTGCTTGTGTAGCAAAGTATCACCTTCCCCAAGATAATTAATCCATTATGTATCAAACAGATCAACAATGATATCATTCATCTAAATATATAATAATGATTGTTAATATATAATTTAGGCAGCCGTGGTTTCAAATTCAACAGGGTTAACACATGGTTGAAAAATATACACTCTTATTACAATTTTACCTTGAGGAACATCACGTTATTTTGGGTTTCAATCAATTAGTAGAGTGGTCAAAAGTTACATAAGAGTATGGATGATGCTCAAAAGTTCATGGCAGTCAAAAGTGAAGAATTTTGGCATCCCATACTTTTAACAAAGATATAAGGGTCATTCATTTTCCATGCTTCAAGGCAAATAAGAAAAAGACACTATTCTATGATCAATTATCTTAGACTCTTAGCCGAAAATTAAGTAATTAACTTGTAGTCTAATTGGCATCCGTCTGTGCCTTTAGATTTAAGTGTGATGTTGATTTGAGACGTTTAATCCTCTGCTAAGTAAGTCACTTTCCCGTTTCCCCCTCCCACATCCAATTGCTTGCACCTCCTAATATGTAACTAAAAAAACTATAGACTCCAAACCTCCATGGAAAGAAAATGGCAAAAGAATTTGGTTGATGCTGAAAGCAGGCTTAAATGTTAAAAGTTAAAGCAGTTGTATTTGATTACATTAAAGACAATTCATGTAACTTATCCAGCTAAGAGAGCTTTAGCAAAAGTTAAGATGCAAAATTTTCAAGTGTAAACACTGCTAAATAAAGGAATTTTTAGTGCCTTTTATAATGAAGCAGAGCTGTAGATGTTAATACTTGAAATCAACAACTTTAGCTTCTTTAGAATTGCGTACCATTGTATGAAGGTTGAAAAACAATTGTTTTCAAAAATGGAAAGATCCTCCCAACAAGTGATGAATTTTGAAGGAAGACAGCAAAGTTGTATGTTAAGAGATAGTAAATCACAGATGATGAAGTACTAGTTGACAGATTCACAGATGTAACTTGCAAGTGCTGTTCCACACAAAGATTAAAATTTCCCAGATGATAAAAGTACTAAATACCAGATCCAATATGAAATTTGACAAATATGATTATGAAACTATATCTTCAAATTCACAAAACAAACCGATCTCAGCACTCCACCCTGACCTAGAGAAGAACAAAATAATCCACACACCTCTGAATTAAACAATAGTTTTAAGGCCAGACCAAAGCAGCCAAGCCATCTGGCCATGCAATTCCACCTGCAAGTTAACACCATCAAAACAACACACAAGTTTATAACCCAAGAAAAATTGCAAATCACAGATCAAAAGTAACAAAAAAAACAACAACAAAGAAGGCTAAATGAAGCACCTGTATATGGAGACTTGAGTACTGGGGAGAAGGAACAATAAGGAGGGGTAAACCAAATCCAGCTTTCTATTGAATTCTCTGAGACACCTTTTTTTTTTTTTTTTTTTTTTTTTTTTTGTTTTTGTTTTCCTCAGAGTCTCCCAATTATACTACAATACAAAAGCCATTGTAGAAACCTCAGCCAGCATCTGCACAATGATGCTACTTTCTTTTTTCTGTCTTTTCATCCAAATCCACAATAAAACTCTACTACTGTCCTCCTGAGCCTTGAGAATCATCCTTAGCAGGAGTTTGCTGATGCTGTTGTTGCTGCTGCTGATGCTGATGCTGTTGTTGCTGTTGTTGCACTCTACCAGCCTGAGCCTGATGATTCATCTGCAGATAAATCTGGTTCAAGGCCTGTGGATTCAACACCCCAATATGGCCATCCTGGGAAAGTCCAAGCTCCAAACCAGGCATCTGCTGGGAACCAGCACCACCCAAAATTGAGGTGAAACTCATGTGACCCATGTTGGTGGCAGAAGTAGGCAAGTCAAAGCCAGGGAAGGCAATTTTCTGGAGGTAATTGGAGCTCTCAGTGGCTAAGGTGGCATTAGATGGACCAGATGATGATGTTGTTGTTGTTGGTGGTGGTGTTGCTGTCTGAAATCCAAATCCACTGACATGGGGGGGCCATAGGCCTGTTGTGGCCACACCCAAATGGGGTCTCCCCAAATTCCCCCCAACCATCTGCCAGCTGGCCCTACTGCTCCCACCTGACCCACAACCCAATTCATCAAACTTTTGGTGTTGGTGGTGTAAGGCTGATGAAAGAGAGGAACCTTGTGGTGAGAGTGAGTTGCCAGCAGCAGCAAGAGCAGATGCTGGGATTGTGCCAGTCCCAGTGGCAGCTATGATGGAGGGCTCAGCCTGCTGGAGGAGCCACTGAATGGTTTCCCCATCAGATTTGTGGCCCAATTCTCTGGTCAACTGGAAGATTCTGGCTGCACAGAGAGCAGGCATCCTTATCCTCCTCCCCCTGCCCTCAACCTTGGTGTGCCTGTCCTTGTTGGAACTCCTCTTTGGTGCCAACTGTTGCTGCTTCTTGCTCTCCTCCTTCTCAGCAGCTACCACTATCTGGAAATCCTTAACCTCTGATGGTTTGTTCTCTCCCATGTTGTTGTTGTTGGAATCCCCTTGTTGTTGTTGGTGGTGTTGGGGGAGGCTGAGGAAGTTTGGTACCACCTCCTGTGGCTGCTGCTTTGAGCCCTTGGGATCCATCAACAGCACACAAAAGAAAAGAAAAAAAAAGGATGAAAGATTTTTTTTTTAATAATAATAATAAAGGAAGGAAACGATGGGTCCTCTTTGATTGAAGAAGGTGGCCTGAAAAGTCCTAAACTTTCGTGAGGTTTTCACTGTTTCTGGCAAGGATTGAGGGACAAAACCATAAAATATTATAATCCCTATGTGCCCCCCATGTCAAGTTTTTCACACCATGGTTTGATTTGGTTCTCTCTCTCTCTCTCTCTCTCTCCTCTTCCTCTCTTGTCCTTTCCCACCTCTTTCTCGATGTGTAGTAGTAGTAGTGCGTTTTGACCAGCCAGATATGAATTTTGAATGCAACTTTAACTGCCGGTTTCACCACCTTGGGTAACTACTGTAGACACACCAAACAAAACAGGTACCCACCCTTCTTGCATTCGATTCTTCTCCTTCATTATATCTTTCGTGCGTCCCATAATTGGAACATTACAATATACCTATTCAACGTGAAACAAAAAAAGAAAATAAATTTATTGCAATTTTATTATCCTTTTATTGATCAAATTCAAGTCTGTTCTTCCTTATTTAAGTATATAATTTTGGTTTATGAATTATTTATTCTTCGATCTCCAATGAGAGGAGTCCAACAGATCCAATGGACCGAGTCTAATAGACTAAACCAATGGGATAAACTACCTATACTATATAAATTTCTAATACAGCATAGCGCAACAGTGGATTACCCAAAATACCCTTGTCATTAGCTTTATTATTTGGGGTTATTTGTTGATCGTACAACTTATGCACATCTTCTTCTTCTACACCATTCTTCTTCTGCGCTCTTATTCATCTAGGCAGTGGCACACAGTGGTGGTCGTGTTATGTGGTCCTTCGTCGTCGCATTGGGTGGCATTGGTGGTGGATAATTTTGGAGTTGTTCGATCGCGTTCGTTGACGGTGAGTTTTGATTTGGGATAGTGGTGGTTGTAATACGAATTGACGAATCTGTGAGATGTCACAGATTGGACAATCCATAACAAGGGTTTGTGGCATATACGATTGTACGTAATCCGTATGAAGTTTACGGATTATACAATTCGTAGGTTCCATACGAATTACGTAATCCGTATGGAGCCTACGGATTGTGCAATCCATAAATTTCATACGGATTAGGTAATCCGTAAGAAGCTTACGGATTGTGCAATCCATAAACTTCATATGGATTAAGCCTACGGATTACACAATCCGTAAGCTTCCTACGGATTACCTAATTTGTAATGAGCTTAAATTCATATATTTAAATAATTTAATATAAATTGATTAATTTATATATATATATATATATATATATATATATACACATTACAATGTTCAAATTTGAATGATTGTACAATTGTAGTACATTAGGGGAAAGTAAGTAGTTTAGGTTGTGATTAGTCTCCTACCCTTATATTATACACAAGAAAAACTTAATTTGACCAAACATTGAGAAACATGGATTTATTAAAGTTATTTTGTTGTTCTTATAAATGGTTGAAGTTGTTAACATCATTTTGTAGGGTGTCTCTTTGCTTTTCCATATTTTGGTGGGATGAGATTATTTACACATGTTTGTTATTTGTTTGACATTTTTAAAAGACAACATTCTATCTCATATATTGGAAATCATATATCCTCTATTTAGTTGTATTTTCTTTTTTATCCATAGCAATATTTTATATTTAATTTCTTAAAAGGTGAAGACATTTAGTTTTTGTCAGGTATTTTGTAAATATCTTTGAGGCTTTGGAACATTGGTTGGACCTAATAATGGAGTTTGTGGGTTTATGATTTATGGTGTGATGTGTTTCATAACCAAACCGTTTTCAGGTTGACAAGGGTTCATAGGGGCATTGTCATTTGGCTAAATTGGTTGTTCATTAGATTTGACATGACCTTTTGGTGTATATTGAGCTAGGCGGCATTATCGTAAAAATGTCATAGGAATTGATAGTTTGAAGGGGTATTATTTAATTTCAATATGCTAACTATTTCATTAGGTCTTGTATACTTCTAACAACTTGATTTGTTCCTAATTCTTTCCTCATATTTTGTAACGTGTGTATATATGTTTGTCTGATTTGTTTCTACTGTGTATAACATAAAAATTGTAATAGTTGTACTGTGTATAACATAAAAATTGTAATAGGATTGGTCTGATATGATTGTTGATGAAGTTATCACTTTGTTTGAAGTTTTAGACTAACTTGATTAAGAAATGTTACATATTATGGTAAAAACAAGAGGTATATGTTAGGCTCTAGGGAGAGTTGTAGACCGAGCGTTTGGAACACATCTTGCTGGTAATGAAGAGTAAGCAGGTGAACGTTGTGGCCTACCGCATTCGTCAGAAGACAACGGGCAGCTGAGACTGTTGCTGAGGATGCTGCTAGTCCAGAAGGGCATGTGGACCATGACATTCCAGTGACAGAGGATGTTAGGACCGAGTCATAATCTTTTCCAGGTGGCTCGGAAGACACGTAGGTTCTGATAGACTACGTTAACCATGTGGCGCTTAGAGTGTGGGTATTCATATGTTTAACTACATACAATTTAATATATATTTGTCAATGTAATGTTTGTTACTGATATAAATTTTTTCCAGGAACGTGCTGAGTTAAAATTGGCTTCTCACAGACGTAAAGTAGCCAAATTTGGAAAGCCAACACCTGAGATTCAAGGGTTAGTCACTTCTATTGGGTTAAGCTCATTGATATCATGTTCTATTGAGATTGGAGAAAGGGGATTGCTATTTGTGTTTGTGGAGAGATGGCACTCTGAGACCAACAACTTCCACTTGCCTATAGGTGAAGTGAGCCTCACTTTGGATGATGTTGCATCTCCCAATTATGGGAGTGTTCCAGACGTATGATGCAATTGACGTGGGAGAGCCAATTACTTTACTGGTTGAGTTGCTGGAGGTCACAGTTGAGGATGTTGAAGCTGAGACTGAACAATGCTACGGGCCATATGTTCGACTGTCATGGCTTCGAGAATTATATGCTGAGAAGTGTGACACAAGGTAATGGCTTTAGCAGCCAGAGCGTATTTGCTGCATCTGGTAGGTTGCACATTATTTGCGAACAAGAGTGACACACACATCAGTGTGGTATTCTTAAACGCATTTTGTGATCTGGACCAATAGACAGGTTTTTGTTGGGGTGCAACTGCTCTAGTGCACATGTATGAAAATTTAAATTATTCATCTCAGCATCACGGGAAACACTTGCCGAATATATATCTTTGTTACAGGTAATTACAATTGAACATTTAATTAATTTATGTTAAGATTATTTAAGTAATTTATGTTTGTCTTAGTACTATGAATGTTGTATTCATGAATTTCTTTTTTCATACTGCAGTGCTGGAAAAGTGCGAAGGCATTACTAGTAACAACCTATCATAGACGGTTAGATAGGTTGAAACTGGACGATGTTTGCTGGATGCCATATAGGGATCACCGTGGCCACAGGGATTTCGAGATGATTTCGTTATTTTCTGGGTGCCTTAGATGGGTCCATACATGGTGAGACATTTACCAGAGTGGGTCATTAGGCAATTTGGGTTTGTTCAACAAATCCCACAGATGCAACACTCTAAAGCTCCCTCGATAGAACAGGTTCATGATCGATGGACCCACTTCTCTGAGTACCTTGTAGCCACTGGAGACTTGCTTACTTATCCCAGTCAGTGTGCTCCTGGGTATATGGATTGGTTATATCGTATATCTCATCCCTTTATAAGTCTGCCACGGGTTGGGAGCTTAGCAGACATCCTTTGCGGGTGACTACTACTTTACATGATCCCCTGTATGTACACGAGGAGAAAAGACCAGGTGTGGTAGATCCAATTGCGAAACCATCTAATGTCAGTGATATGCCTCCACATGCAGTTGTAAAACATTGTTATCTTTGTTTTTAAAGTTAAGTAAAGGTATTCATTGCAGTAAGTACTTATCACCAAATAATATATGATTGTTTTAGGGTATGTGCCAAAGGATATGAGGCGGGTTGCAACACATGTTAGACATGTGGATGGTTACACATGCAACAGATGCGTACACTACAACACAACACCTCTTGGAATTAACACGTAGTGTCACTCAGCATGGAAACGTGTTTGTGCGATCCAGTCGGTTAATGGATACACAAAGGAGACGGGTTGGTGGGAGAGATTGAAAACTCCTTATATGTCATTTGTTTTTAAAGACATTACATGCTTATTACAATAATAATTTAGCGCCACTTTTATGAACACATTATTTAATTGCGAACATACACCATATATTCAAGCATTTTTACTTGTTTACAAAAAAAGCGCCACATATGACACAAATTTTAATCGTCTCCTAAATCTACATGTTCAGTGCGTAACTTCATGGATTTAGTATACAGCCTCATTCGATCAATATAAGGAGTCGGGCAGTGTTTAGCTTCATTAGAATAGTGACTAGACCACAAGAAAGCAGTTGATGAGATAGGACAGTCATTTGTGAGTAGAACCTGTTTCAATGACGATGTTACCAAAAATTCAATAAACCATATCTCAAAGAATAAAATGCTTGAATTAACGGTCAATGTTATACCTGAACAAAATGGTTATCAAACACATGACCAATACATAGAATGCGATGAACAGATGAATCTTTAGGCAGTTGGCTTCTCAGAGGGAAAAATATCATACTTTGTTGGAGAGAAAGAGAAACAAGAATGATGTTATACCTTGATGCAATGACATAACCCATATCGGTAATATCTATCCACTTATCCATTGTTACCTATGCAAAAAAAAAACTTGTATTAATGTTGTAATTAGTAGTAAACAAAACAATCATATGATGCAGAACAAACACATTAATTATTTTTTTTACCTTTGCTAATCCATCAACAAGAAGTGACCGCTTTAACTGCTCAAACCTATGAAATCCACCAAACAAGGCTATATATTAATCAGACCATTATGCAAGTTCTTTCAGGAGATGATTGTGTACCAAAGGCCAAGAATCTTCACCATAACCTAATACGACAACAATTATACGATATCCACAATTACCATTAGCTTTAACATCAGTGGTGTTAAGAATGAATTTGTGCATAAAAGGATGAAATTGATCCAGCATTGGAACGTTCCTGTTCTTCATTGTTTGATCAGATGAGGAAGCAAACCTTTTTTGTGTGGAACAACTATTTTGCATGGAATGTAATTCATCAACATACTCAAAGTAAGACGGATCCTGCTTGGTTGATCTTTCGTGCTTGGTGTGGTTTTTTATAGCACCTTTTGTTTTGACCTTTTCATGGGGGGACACATAGAAGTTAAATAAGGAAATGCAAGTTCTTTAAGTTTAGTCTTAATTGTCACTTTATCGCACATGGCTTCCATCTCGGTTATGTGGATTTGGCACTCATCCAAACCTTTGTCTAAAAAATCTACTCTTCGCCAAAATATATGAATGCTGGAAAGCGGTTCGCTGCCAACAAAAAATGAAGCTAGCTCACATGCACAAGGAAGACCATGGGTAATTCTCATAACACATCCACAACGAGAAGGATTTTTTCCCGCATAATGAACTCGCTTAAACTCAGCAGTAATATGGTTTAAAGCATACCTGGACACCATGTAGATAAGTCTCTTGTACAATGTTACTTTAAATACATGTCCGATCATATGGGTGCTTATTTCTAATGATGCCTTTATGTCAGTATGTTTCAAGGTGATCATATTGTTCATGGCATCCCAAAAATTACATAAATATCCAACGCTATTCCGTAGTAGTCTCTTTAAAGTCCAATGAGCAGACTCAACCCTACATTTAATGACAACATATGAATACTTTGAAAAACATCAAACTTGTTCAACAAATCACAATGTCAACAGCGTTAAAACTTTTGTTACATGTTAGTTGTAGTGTTTCCAAAATGCATCACTTTATTTGTCCATGTTGCTACAAATTTTTCCTTATGAGGATACAACCATGTTTCTTTCACATAATCAACAAACGTAGACCATGGTGAACAAGCAATTTCACACTTCATCAGACAATCATCGTAAGACTTCTCAGTACCACAATCAATAAGACTCCCCTAGGCTTCCATGACACAATCCCATCCGTTCTGCTATCGAACAAAAGTTTTACATTTTTCCTTCACATTCTTGTCAATGTGAAACCGACACAATAAATTGGTTGACTTGGGAAAAACTGTTTTCACTGCATTCATCAACGCTAAATCTCTATTAGTAACAATGACTTCAGGGAAACATTCACTTTTCATAAACATCCCTCTAAATTGTTCAAGGGTCCACACAACATTGTTTATACGTTCGACCTCTAAATAGGCAAATACAGCTGAAAATGTCATCCCAATAGGTGTCGCACCAACAATGTCAACTAAAGGAAGTTTGTACCTATTTGTTTTGTATGTATTGTCTATCAAGAACACCATATGATATGCATTGCTCAATTTCACCACATCTGGATGTGTCCAAAATAAGTCACATACAACATTTTCATCCTTCATTCTATGCCCATGAATATACATGTCGTGTTCAAGAAGTTTCATTAAATGTTGCATTTCAGTACTATTGCCTCTAATACGCATTTGATATGCATATCTTGCATTGTATACTCGCTTCAAAGTTGTATAATTATTGACATTGTGGTCCTTCAAAGTTAAAGAATATTCTTTGGCTTCAGCATCGACCTTGTCATATCAGTAACAATGATATTCTCCTCCTCAGTTAGTCAACCAACATATGGGTATCCAAATAATGACTTAGCCAAAGTATGATTATGAGTGCCACATATTAGCTTCACTATCCACCTTTCACCTCCCGGGACTGGTTTGACTCTCAGATTAAAAGGACAATCACATTTTCTAGTGCTAGTCGTTGTAGGTACCAAACCTTTTTTCTATGACCTATACTTTCCACTCCTTTCACAACTAATTAAAACATATGATGTTGTTCCCAACTTTCCATTTGCCATGACATTCCTCATTATGACAGTTACAAAACCATTATCATATGCAACAGTACGAGTCAATTTCATACGTCCTAATGGGAAAAGAACACCTATAAAAAATGGATAATTCATCTTTAACTATGATGCGTATAGTTTAATTCATTCATTTAACAACTTTAACTAAATTCTAACTCATATAAATACATCGGATGTATTGAAGGCTGAAGAACAATCAACTAAACAATTAACATTTTCAAACGCATTAAATTCTTCTCCAATGTCTTTATTCATATTAATTTCTTTAGACATAATACTGTCATATATGTGCTCGTCGTTATTCATCTAAGCAAATCAAAATAAAATTTATTCTTTGACAAAACATACACATAATAATATATTAAACAACATTAAAGTCATAATATAATGCCAATTATATATATATATATATATATATGTATTTTTGGCAACATCGATAGTACAAATTCATACAAAATACAATAAAAATTTACATTAAATACATAATAAAATTTACAAATAAAACATTCAAATTTCAAAAATATCATAAACAAAACACTTTAAAAAAATCTTAACAACACTAACTATCCAATTTACCCAATTTACCTATAATAATTCATCCACAATAATTAAAACATGTATCCAATTTATCCAACTTCTTTTTTTATTAGTTATAAATAATTAAATTTTTTAAAATTATATTTAAAATTTTTTAAAACTATTTATGTGTCATACGGATTATCTAATCCATACGATTCATATCCGTATGGTTCATACGGATTAGGTAATCCATATTCACAATACGGATTACCTATTCCGTATGAACCAGTCAACCTGAACCAGTCAACCCGTATGCTTCATATCAATTATATGAAACTTATGTATTGTGTAATCCCTAAACCAATATCTAATTGGATATCCGTGTAATTTTTAGCCTTTATGTTCTATTATCTCACTTGAGAAGTCCAATGGATCGATCCCATTCCATGACCTAGTGGGTCAAGAGTCAACTGATCCAACTTCAGCTACCATGCCCATGTGAGGTGAGTTTGCTTGGGGTTATCATCGCCCTATCTTATATTCTAAAATCAAGGACATTTAAGGCAAAAGAACCTAAATAATACAATTTAAATAAAAAATTACCAATTTGGGGCTGTTTCAAAACTATTTATAATTCTGGGGCAGTAGGCCACGCCCAGAACTGGGCATGACTGGTCACGCCCAGAACCAAGCGTGACTAAGGGGGTAGTCACGTCTGGTTCTGGGCGTGACCAGTCATGCCCAGTTCTGGGCGTGACCTACTCCTTTATAGCCCCCCCATTTTCAGTTTTCCACCACATTGACTGTTGCGTCTTCTGTCTAAAGGTTCTACCTTCTCTTTAAAGGTTTTCGAAGCACAACACTCTTAGGTTTTGAGTTATTTAGCTATGCACCGAAACTCTGCCAACAAGTAAGTTAATTTATTAACTTATGAGTATTATTTAATATATTTTTTTGTTGATTTTTAAATTTGTTAGAGCCATATTATTTATTTCATGTTGTAGAAAAATGTTAGGTTTTAGGTTATAGGATTTAGTTTAGTTTAGGGTTTAGTTGTCAATTACAATAATTTTAATAAATTTAGTTAGTTCAGTTTAGGGTTGAAGGGTTACGAATTAGGGTTTACGAAGTAAGGTTTAGTTTAAGGGTTTAGGTTTTTTCTTAAAATTGTTGAATTCAAATTGTTCAATTGAATTTACTTAATGTTTAGGGTTTAGTTAGTGTTTATATTATAAAATTGTTAGTGTTTACGGTTTACTAATTAAAATTGTTGAATTGAATTTACTTGGTCTAGGGTGCATGGCTGAGGGTTGAGTGTTATCTGGTGTAGGATTTATGGTTTAAGGTTTAAGGTTTTAGGGTCTAAGGGGTAGAGGTTAAGGTGTTAGGGTTTACTGGTTAAGGTTTAAGGGTCTAAGGGTTAGGGTTGAAGGTGTTAGGGTGTAAGGGTTTATGGTTTAAGGTGTAAGGTTTATGGTTTAAGGTTTATGGGTTTAAGGGTGGTGTAAGGGTTAGGGTCTATGGTTTATGAGTAATGGTAACAACATATTCTAACACAATATTTTTCAATTTATGTCTACAACGAAGCTCTGTCAAGAAGTTATAGTTTTTGTTGAGTGAAACAAATGAGTTCAAGTGGTGAGGAGTTTGTCCGTGTTGTGTTATTTTATAATGGAAGGAAATTTGAAGGGAGACAAGGTGTTGTTTTTGAAGGGGATAAAAGGCAGACATGTATGAAGCGATGCTCGACAATGGGTGATTTACATCTGAAGATACGCCAAAAATTAGGTCTGTAAGACAAGCAATGTATCACACAGGTTACAGGAAGATTATGGCAACGTGAACAGTACAAGGGTTTTGAAGTTGTGGATGACGAAGACATAGAATTGCTAATGGAAGAATTTTTGAAGTTGCCAACGAAAGATTTTATAGAGTTGTACGTGGACTTTACTATGGTAGATGATGTTTTACCCATTAGGTCAATTCCTTTAAATCCTGGTCAGCCTACATCGTCATATGCTGCTCTATTTGTATACGTGCCTGCATCATATGCTGTTCCATTTGTAAACGTGTCTGAGGAAGATTCACATGACCCAACTTGGGTTATGGATGACGATGATGAGAACATTGCCATGGAAGATCGTCTTCTTGAAGAGGATGCTAGTGCGTCGGATAATGATGACGATGCTGGTGTGGATGCGACTGAATTCCAAGCAGGCACTGATGCGAGGTCGTCTGAAATCCATCATCATCCGAACGTAGGATGTAGACAATCAGAACAACCTGTTGAAGGTATGTAACATGACTAAAATGATTGATGAAGTCATATAAAATTTGTATATCTATATGTTATATATTTTAGTGTGAATGTTATATTATTCAACTAATTTGGTATTTTAAGGTGCTGAGGTCACTCCTTTTTGGGATGGAATTCCTCACTACACATATATTGATTGGAGTCATCCAAGCGAAGAAGAATCTTTTACTGGTTCCGGTTCGGGTTCAGTTCAAGGTCCATGACAATTAGGGGAAGCATTGTTTGTTAAACAAGAATTTACCTCCAAAAAGGACGCACAAATCGCATGTAAGTGGAACCTCATGAAGGAGCATTAAGAAGCATATGTGGTTGAGAGCAAGCCTAACAAGTTTAGCATGAGGTGTATTGCTCATAACGAGGGTTGCCATGGAGGGTTAGGGTAATTAAACCGACGTTCGGTGAGAAGTGGATTGTTTCAAGATGGGGTGGCAACCACAATTGCCTTAATGACCATATTTTACAGGGTCATAGACAGCTTGATGCTGATGTTATTGCTTCAATTGTAGTAGGTACGTATTTTTTAAATTTCCTCTATGTGTGTTCAATAATGGTTCTTTACGGTTGTTAATTTTAATGTGAATGTTACATTTGCATCGTTAGGAATGATCAAGAAGGAACCGTCTATGTCGATTGCATTGGTTCGGGAAAGGATCACCCATTCATTTGGATTTAGAGTTTCATATCGTAAGGCCTGGTTTGCGAAGCAGAAAACAATGGCAATGATATACGGGAATTGGGAAGAATCATATGCATTTTTGCCCCGATGGTGTGGCTACATGCTTCGTTTTTATTAGGTTCTTTTTATGATATTCAAACCAATGATTATTTTGTGGCAAATCGACTAGTATGAGGAAAGCGTGTGTTTCATCGCATGTTCTGGACTTTCGGACAGTGTTGCCAGACATTTAATTTTTGCAAACCAATGATTCAGATTAATGGCACTCATTTGTATGAGAAGTATACAGGGAAATTGTTGATTGCCACGCTCAGGATGGCAATAACGAATGTCTGCCACTGGCATTTGCCATAGTTGACGGGGAGACCTTGGAAGCCTGGTCATACTTTCTGGCTAACATTCGTTTGCACGTTACTCAAAGGCAAAACATTTGTTTGATTTCAGATAGGCACCGAAGCATACTGTTTGCTGTGACGAATCATCTTGGTTGGCAACCACCTTATGCTCATCACGTGTTTTGCCTTCGTCATATTGCTAGTAATTTTAATCAAAAGTTCAAAAATCAACGCTTGAAGAAGACACTAATGAATTTAGGTATGGTTAACAATTCTGTGAATATATTAAATGGATATATGCGTAAGTAGATTAGTGTTAATGGGATGATTGTTTTGCAGGTTATACTCCCTGTATGATTGATTTTGAGGTGGCGTTAGCACGATTTCGTGATAGCAGCCTTGAGGTTGTAGAATAGATTGATAGCATCCCCAAGGAAAAGTGGATACGTGCATATGATGTAGAGGGGAGGAGATTTGGCCATATGACAACAAACTTGTCTGAATCAGTCAACAGGGTGTTGAAAGGAGCAAGAAATATGCCTATCCTTGCTCTGGTGAAGCACATGTATAACAGATTGGTTGAATATTTTGTAACGAGGGGTCAGGCGGCTATTTCACAAGTTGATGCTTCAACACGATATTGCAAAAATGTGATGGATGCTATGAGGCATAATCAGACCGTTGCTACAGGCCACCACGTATGTACATATAATCTTGATCAAACACAATTTGAGGTGCTAGAAGGCTGCGAGATCACATATTTAGTTAACCTTAGAGAGCGTTTTGCCAATGTGGCAAGTTTAAGGCCTTCAAATACCCATGTAGTCACGCCGCAACTGCTGCTTTACATGTTCGTCACAATCCTTTTCAGAATGTGGATGATGTCTTTCTCATAAGTAATTTGGTGCAGGCTTATTCAATCTTATGGCAGCCAATTGGTAATGAAGGTGCTATTCCACTGAGTGATGGTCCAGTTATCATACCCGATAGGGAAATGTTGCGTGGAAAGGATCGTCCAAAGGCGACCAGAATTCATAACGAAATGGACGAAGTTGAAACCAGTCAAAGACGCACCAGATGCAGAATTTGCAAGGTTGTTGGACATAATCAGAGAGCTTGTCCTGATCGTCGTGCTGTTTCATGATTTTAGGGTCATGTTTGTAATATTAGCTGTATGAAAATGTTTTGTATTTTAGGGAATGACATATTGTTTCATACTATGTTTAGCATTTAATCATCTTCATCAATTCGCATAAAAAAATTGTTTGAAAACAGGTTTAACATATGGAGATAAGAAAATAACAACATTAATTAAGAAAATAACAACATTAATCAACACCATCACTTGAAATAATAACAACAATGCAAATAACTACACATATGGAGATAAGAAAATAACAACACAAAATAACAGTTTCATATATCTTGTGTAGCACATTTGTCTTCTTGCAATTCGACTACGGGTTTGCTAAAAACAACTAAGATGTGTATTGGAGAAAAACGTTTCCAGTAGTTGGATTCTGCTAACACCTTCAACACGTCTGCATCGGTTAGCAACTCTTTTATGTGATATTCGATTGTGTTGTCTGAATAAGTGTAATGCGCTAGCTATCTAAAAAATAATTTTCTTACCACCTGTGACTTGTGAATTCCATAAGGGGGAAGCCCAACAGACGCAACTTGCTTGATTAGATCCTTCAGTGTTTCAATGTTGCATCCTGAAGGAATGTCAATTCTGATTGAATTTGTTCCAGTAAATGCATATCCCACAAAATCGCCTTGCCGTGGTATGTTCCATTTGCCGTTGTAATATAACATTGCATCATGTGTTGGAACGATGGTGGATTGAAGTAGGCTGAGTATACCCTCAGGTGTTTTGTTTATGGTGCATAATATTTCTATAGGGCCAACGCTCGACATTTGTTCATTGCACATTAATATAGGCAAACATCGTTATCATTGGTAAGTTGAAAAGAATGAAAAAAACATTGTTGACCTGCATGTAGGGATGGCTGTCTGTAGTAGATTTCATCAACAAAATGGTCACTGCTTAGCATAAGGGTGTCGCACATCCTACTCTTCAGTGTTTGAAAAGAACAATGATCGGGAACCCGCATTGGTATTGGAGAGGGACATTCAAAATAAACACCTGTTTCGTTGTGTTTCATCTATCCATTTGGAAAAATGAAGGCTAATTTTGAGTTAGCAATGGTCTGACTGCTTGTTTCTCCTAGGAATGCCATAGTATTCAGATTGAGGGAGTTGTGGATGGTCAGTCTTATATAAGGGTCAATGACGCTCAAATGTAGGCGTGACACCCTTTTCTATCACGCCTAACTTGGGCGTCTTCGGTGACGCCTCCATTTGTTGGGCGTGTTCAGTCACGCCCTATTTCAACGTGTTCAGTCCTGCCCTATTTGCAGGTTATTTATCGATGCCTCATGGTCTTTCTTAAGTCTCTAATGACGAGCCTTATATTGCATAATAAGCTAAACAAGTTAACCAAAAACAAATTGGTGCAGGTTGTGCATAAAACTGTTATAAATGTCTCAATAAAGTCCACTACAAGCAAAAAATAAATAAACACAAATATAAATACACAAATAAACACTAGGACTCAGGTGGCTACTGATAATGACGCGCTTGACGATCGGGCAACAGCCGTCTACCAAGTCGCTGAGAAGATCCTGCCTGAGTAGGGGCTGCCTGAGGAGGGGCTGCCTGAGAAGGGCCTGCCTGAGAAGGGGCTGCATATACAGGTGGGCATGCACTTATCTAATCCTGCGATGCTGGGTGGGGATAATCAGGAGGTGGGATGGCATATTCTGGATGTGCTGGGAAATCTCCACAACCGCTCGGACTATAATTAAGTAGGTTCTGAAGTTCCTTTACACTCCATTCCCCACCAAGAACGTCACTACTAGTCCCACACTCCTCTGATGCCATGGCCAAAGTAGTTGCACAATACACATGTTGTGATTGCCACTCTGACGGTGGAGGCATGCCACTCTAGCTACTGAACCCCTGATACCCCATGTCTGGCTGCTGAGACGATTGGTAATAGAAAGGCTGCCTGCCGTATGTGGGTCCTATCAGTGGAGGCTTATAGCAACCATCAATGCAAGCCCTGGGAGCTCCTATAGGCTCAGGAACATGGGGCATGGCTTTCCGGCAATGCTCTACTCCATGTCCCTCACGACGCCCACGGGGAGCATCCATATACACTTGTGGCTCATGCTGAAGCTGTGATGGGGGTGCATGTGGGCCTGGCTCCTCCAACCGACAGCTCTGTTGAAACATGGACATAATGCGACCCACCTCCTCGCGCAAGTAGTCCATGTTGAATCCAGGCCACTCCTGGCCGCCACTGGCACAGTACAACATCTCCAGGACATCAAACTACAAATTACACAACAAATTCATTAGTCCAGACAATAACGCCATGAAAATGAAAATTAGTTTACAAATTAAATTTAAACAACACTTACACCACGGCCCATCTTCGTAGCCATCTTAGTGATGTGTCGTTTCCCGTTCTCCCTGTACCAGATCATGTACTCATGGTTTGGTGACATGAACCCATTCAGTTGGGGGGAAGCTCTATGTGCTGGTCCCTCCTACCCCAACGACGGATAAAGGGTCTGAGCTTACGACTCCAATTATCCATCTGTTTCCCTCGTAGGGATAGGTCATGGACGCCCTTCAACTTCCTTATCCTTCGAGGGATTGGCTAACCCCTTCCAAATTGTCACATGCATCGGTCAGGATGAGAATATTCAACTGTGTGGAAGCATATAATGGGACTAGTAGCCATCCACAACAGTTACTCATGCTCAGTAGCACCAAGGAAGTGATAGCCTGCATATGGTTGCCATACCACCTGAGCAAAACAATTAAACACACAATTAGGAAAGAACGATGATTAAAACAAATGCAAATTATCCAAGTGAACCGACCAAAACTTAAGTAAATAACAACACATACCTCATCCTAAGCAAGGGAATCTAACGTAATCCGATACCACCAAAGGTCGTGTGGACGAAACCTCCCTAAAGCATTAAACCTAATTTTAAAATAAATGACATTAGAATACTTATAAGACTCGTTGTTACCTAATTAATAAAAGAAAATAAGAAACATACCTGTGGTTGTAATGCCATTCCTAGTGAGTAGGCTGAGGTATAGCTAGAGCAATGGGTGGGAATCTAAGCCACGCCCATATCTGCAGAAGCACGTGACACCCACCAATGTCACTCCTATCTGGATCTGTACACTCGCACATTTGTCTAAACAAATGTGCGAGGACCGCGAATCCCCAGCTATACCTGGCTATATCTGCCATATCCCCTGCCAGCAAAGGGACATAGAGACAGCCGATAGTGCTTCCGCCAGATCTGTCAGGTAGAAGCCATGTTATAATCATACGTGCGATGTGCGCCTTCGTAAACCTTATGACTTCTACCAATTCCCCTCCCACCTCGCCCCAGTGCGCATAATTCCTATCAAAGTAGGACAGGCGCAGGAATCCTCTTCTTACCTCAGCCTCCTGAGCAGGATGACCAAAGACCTCCTCAATGATGGTGGGCCAGTCGTCAGACGTCACTCCGGTGACGACATCGCCGTCACTGGCTAAACCTAATATACCAGCCACGTCTTCCAACGTGATGGTCATCTCGCCCTGCGGCATGTGGAACGTATGTGTCTCTGGTCTCCATCTCTCAACCAAAGCACTGATAAACGCAGGATCGATCTGAAGTCAAGTTTAAAATAATTAATGCGTATGCAAAGATATAAATAAAAAAACACTTATAGGAATTACTTCATTTGTAAAATTCTTCAATTACAAAATTTATACCTGAATATGTTGCATGCGTGCGACATGTAGGAATTCAGCCTGCCCTAACATCGCCGCAACGATTGCAGGAATATCGTCGCAGTCTGGGCCCACTGAAATCTTACCATGTCGCGTCTTTAACACACGACATTTGTCCTCATTCCACACAGCCTGTGAAACATGAGTTCTCTGGATACGCCTCCGCAAAACCCCCCATTTATACGGGGAGGGCACAACATGGGTCGTCGGATCCATTACGTGACCCTTGTCATCGGATCCAGACCGTGAAGACGCCAAAGATGATGAATCAGCCATCTATGAGACTATTTTAATATAATCAAAATAATATTATAGTTAATAAATTAATGTATTGTAATTAAATTACAATACAAATAAATTACCTAAACCCTAAACTGAACTACTTAAATTTATTCAAAAAATTTTAATTTTAAAAATAAATCCTAAAAACTAAAATTGTTGTACTTTACCACTAAACCCAAAACTAATCTGAATCCTATAACCTAGAATCTAAAGTTGCTGCAGCGTTGCAATGAAAATGACATGTGAGTATGCGATAATCTCAATTTTGATGATGAATTAGAATCCTTTGCTCGCTGCTTGAGAGTCTCGGAGTTGGTGGGTATGGAGTGTATACAATAATACTCGCCAAATCGTGTTGCTATGCAATTCAGAATGCATCAGGACATTCCTGGTATATGCTAGCACATTACAATGAGAATCCTTGGATAAGTTATAGTCATCCAGTAATGGATACAAATTTGTACTTGGAAATTAGCTATAGTTATATTAAAGTGACATATGAATTTATATCAATTCACTGATATTTCTCTTGGTGAAAATAACAATATGAAGAGAAATATCAGCGAATTGATATAAATTCATATGTCACTTTAATTTAACTATTGCTAATTTCCAAGTACAAATTTGTATCCATTACTGGCTGAATATAACTTATCCAAGGATTCTCATTGTAATGTGCTAGCATACTAGGAATGTCCTGATCCATTCCGAATTGCATAGCAACACGATTTGGCGAGTATTGTTGTATACACTCCATACCCACCAACTCTGAGACTCTCAAGCAGCGAGCAAAGGATTCTAATTCATCATCAAAATTGATATTATCGCATACCCACATATCATTTTCATTGCAAAGCTGAAGAGTTGGAGAATTCTTATATGGGCGCCACATTAAGTCGTTTCCACCTCCAACAGAGTCCAATAAACCTAAATACTATTCCCTAGGGTTAGCAATTTTCTACAATCCTATAAACCTAAAATTATTAAAATTTAATGGATTTCTACTTAAGCCTTAAATTATTGTACTTTACCACTAAACCCTAAACTAAACTAAATACTATAACCTAAAATCTAATAGTTTTCTACAATACCAAATAAATCATATGGCTCTAACAATTTTAAAAATCAACAAAATAATATATTAAATAAAACTCATAATTAATAAATTAACTTACTTGTTGGCAGAGTTTTGGTGATGAGATAAATCACTCAAAACCCAAGAGAGAACCTTTAGAGAGAAGGCAAAACCTTTAGAGAGAAAGCGCAATAGTAAAAAGTGAGGGAATAGTAAAAATTTGGGGTTTATAAAGAGTTGGTCACGCCCAGAACTGGGCATGACTGGTCACGCCCAGAACCGGGTATGATTGGTCATGCCCAGAACCGGGCATGACTGCCCCCTAGTCACGCCTGGTTCTGGGCGTGACCAGTCATGCTCAGTTTTGGATGTGACCAACTGCCCCAGATTTGTAATTAGTTTTTAGACAGCCCCAAATTAATAATTTTTTATTTAAATTATATTATTTAGGTTCTTTTGCCGGACATTTAATCTAAACAATCTTAATCATATTTTATTCTCACGATCTGGTCAAAAGCATAATGTACTTTTATCCTTTGGGTAAGTAACTTCAAATACTAGAAAAAATCTACATCGAAACAAGTTGTATTGAATATTTAATGAAAATGTTAATGTAACATTCTTATATTCTTTCACATTAGCTTATTCATATTAGCGTGACACTCTTTTACATTGTCACCTTGATATTTTTAACTAAATATTAAATGTCAAGTTAATGAATAATTTAAAATTATTCAATTAAAATGATAAAAAATCAAATTTGCTTGAAAAGAAAATAACAAGAACAAAATTGAATTTTAACGATAATATAAGATAAATTGACGATTGAAAAATATATATTTGGATATTTACAACTACCCAACATGTAGATCATTCAATAGGAAATTGTTTTAATTTAATTAGTAATTTTGAATTTAAATCTTAAACAATGTAATTAAAGGTGGAACAAGGAAAAAACTCGAACGAAATCTCATACAAGGAAATCAATGGCACGAGGTCATTCATTCCACTCTAGTTGTCTAGGCCCCACTTCTTCAAGGACGTGTTACAAAACGGAATATAATCAAGAACAAAATTAAATAATGGGATCAGAAACCGTGAGTAATGGACACATTAAAGAGAGGCACAAAGGGGGAGGAGTGCATGACTTGTGTTGTGTTCAGTGACATAGATCCAAGGGGTGGGTCCTTGCCTCTTTAAATACTACTGTTGTTGTTTGCAGGGTATGTCCCAGTCCCATGTACAAGAATATCACTTCCCATGGACTTCATAGTAAGCCTTCTGTTGTGGTGAGCCCAGTTTCAGTTCAGACCAACAAAATGGGAAATTAAAATAAATATAAAAATAAAAAGTCTATTTGACATAAAAATATCAAATTCATGTTTTTTAATTAATAAATTTTAATTTTTTTATGTTAGAAAATTTTGTTGATTACTATACTTTATGTCTTGTTATAATGATCTTTTTATGAAATGATTCATATTTTCAATTTATTTTGAACTTTGTTCTCTCTCCAATTTAAAGCTTTTACTTGTATTTTCTTCGTTTCGTTTCATAAAATTTATGTTTTCTACCCCCAACAAGGGGTAACTCTTATTGGGAGAATTCTTTTTTTTTTTTCTGACTAAAAATTAATTTCTTTCAAAACATAGAATAATTGAGGTGAACTTTACTTTTTTTCAATATTTTTTCTATATAATATGATAAAAAATGAACATTTTAAGAAACTTAATTAATAATGTTAAATTTTGAATAAATTCAGATTGGTCAAGAAAGCTAATTAATATTGGATATATTTTTTTTTATCTATTTTCTATAAACTTTTTTCAAAGCAAAGAAAAAGGAGGTGAACTCAAGAGAAGAAGAGGCTGAATTCCAACTATGTTGGCACCCAGCCCCTAAGCCTCCAACAAGATACACCATATCATAGATTAATAATCTCAAAAAACAGACCACTTGAGAGGACCAAACTATATCCAAGAAATCTAACTATGTGAATATATAGGAAGGGAGTCCATATTTATATCTCGTTAGTTTCGCTATAAAAGATGATGGAGAAGCCTACCAAGTATAACCTCAAGCCTGTAACTTTAAAAGAGACAAACTTGTCGACACAAGCATTATTTTCACGAAAAATGTGAGTAATAGGGAAATTAAAAGAACTATATAACAATCTTTATATAATTCAGCCCGTAGTTAAAAACGGACCAAGGCACTGTTAAGAGTTGTTGATTACATAGCAAGGGTGCACGTACGATGCATCCATTAAATTATAAGAGAAATTCAATTAAAACAAATTGACATGGATTTTGTGAGTTTAATTCTGTCTACATGTTTTATAAATAAATTCATTTTTCTTTTAAAAATAATTTGAAATCATCTTAAATATGATTTTTAAATTAATTATTATAAAAATGAATCATTTTTAATTCTATTACAATAATGATTGAATTATGGCATAATTTTTCTTCTTTTGTGCATAACACAGATTGATTCAATCGTAATGGGAATGGATTGAAGCATTGATCATTATTGACAAACAATGAAGTTGCATTGCATAAGTGATAAGGAGAATGCTTCATTGATTGGACAAACTTAGCAATTGATAGCGATATGGTGTGATTGGTGAATGGTTATGATGAGCCAGAACAATGACTCTTTTGGCTGGGATATTACTATTGCTATGCATGGTGGAGTTTTCAGGTGTCCAACAAAAATGGATTAGATTTTGGCAGATGTAGTGTGATACAATTATTGGACTGCACAGGGACCCACAAAATAGGGGATGGATAGTTTTGGGACAGGGAGAACAGTCTCAAATTGCGTTAGTATCAAGGGTAAAATTGGATGGTCAGGTTTTGTTCTACAGTATTTGTTTGATCTTGGTTTATTTTTAAATTTGAGAATTAATCAAGACTCTATTTGGATAAATATCTTTTGTAAGTATTTCTTGAAAAAAAGGGAAAAAAATTTGTTTTTGAACTTATATAGGTAAAGTGAGTTGAACTTAACTTTTTGCATACGTTAAAATTAATGTATGTATTTAATTTTTATAGAAACATTTTTTTATTTAATTCCTTCAATAATTAACGTGAATAACTTGATTTTAGTTTATGAAAAAATTCAACACATTTTACCTTTTTTATTTTTTATAAATATAATTTATTTAACTAATATAATATTTTATTAAGGTTTGATTTAACTGTCTAAAGGTTGACTTTATTTTAAAGTTGATTAAAATTTCTATTTTTAATAATTAATTCTCTTTACTATATTTTAAACTTATTTCTAAATAAGTTAACAAGTCTAATATATATGTTAAT
>PYAF01005501.1:321643-367366 GCA_007407185.1 Glycine tomentella
CATATAGTTAATTAGGGTAACTAAACCCTTTTGCTATTTTATTTTTGTGACAAATCTTTCTTGGTTCTGCTTCTTTCCTTCTTTTTGACTCTGAAATAGTAAAATAGTAATAAATTGAGATGAAAATAAATAAATAAATAAACTTATCTAATTCTAATCTATATTGCTAATTATTAATTGAATTATAACTAAATTAACCATAAAAACTAAAATGTGCTAGCAGCATATCACTTACATACTTGCACTCTGATGTCGCAATTGGAAGTTCAGTGTTGCCATCCAAAATTTCTGTGACACTTACCTTAAGAATGTCATCTGCATATGTTCCATCACAAACTTTCCCGAATGCCACTAGCCGTGTAGAGTGATCGAAATGCACGTACAACCCCATAATTTTGTCCGTGTCATTATGTTGTTCTTCCCCTGATCCTCTTGCTGCAGTTTCAGCACAACTCCCCTTTGTACTAACACGTGCAGCTAATAGTTCTAACGCAGCAATTTCTGGGGGTGGTTCACGTGAAGCCATTTGGGATGTCTCCATTTTTAAAGCATTCTGTATCTCTTGCTTAATTAGCTCTAAACTCTATTTTTTATCCTCCTCTGCCTCTCTCTTCCACTCTTCCCTGAGGTTACTTATTATAACAGCCAATTCTTGTGGCATTATGGATGCAGAGGACTTGCTAGAGCCTCTTGAACGTTGTCCGAAATACTGACCTATGGTCACCCTGGATCCTGCAACACGCACATGACCTGGGTGCTCAAGTCGTCCAAGTGCAACATTCAAAATGTCATCACAACCATTGGGAATAAATTCACCTTGTGTTGCCTGCTGTTCGAGTAACTCCTGCGGTAACCACAAGTAAACAAAACATTATTGTATATTTACTAGTATTCAGTACGGAGAAAAAAGGTATGCATTGAAATAAAACTAACTTACTATTTTATCTGAAATGTCTTTGGCCGCGGTCGATGTCATCTGGCCATATCGCTTTGTGCGTGCCTCTATCCACTTAACATGCCTTGGAATGGGAGACAGAGGATCTAAGACTCGTGATGAATCCTCAGTATCCATTGCAGCTTGTTGAATTTTTTTCCTTTTCCCCTCTAACAGCTTGGACTCAAGTAATTCATACCCTCCACGAGACAACAAGTGTGGGCAATCGTTGTGTTTTTCAATTGCCTGAGCCTTTGATCTTATTCCCTATAATGTATAAAAATAAAAATTAAACATGTGTTTGGAAAAAAATTCAAATCAGCCCATTTTTTAAATTTTTTTTGTAATGAATATTGGCAAACAAACCTCCCAATTTGGAGTTTTGCGCCTTGCAATAAACTTTTCCCAGGTTTCTTGATCCAAACCGTACTTAATAGAAGGGTCCATTACATGTTGTCTGTCAGGATCACCGTAAATGTATGTACGAGTCAAGGAGGACTTAAATTGCCTCCAACTAGTGGCAACCAATGACATTATCTTGTTCTTGGCATCTGATGCTTCTGGAATTTCAAATGTTCCCTGAGGTTACATATATTAGGTCAATGAAGACTTAGTGTTAGACTTACAAAAAAATTTAACTTAAAAACTTAGGACGATTTATTGCATACCAAAATGTCATCCCATATAAGGTCCTTCAAAGATTGTGGAACATCTTTCCAACTTGAATGGCCAATTGATATGTGTTCTCGAGCTACAACCCCCAGATAGCTATGGAACTTCTGTTTATATTGGCCTGATGCTCGTCCAGTCATAGGGTTTACGTTAACTAGTGGCCTAGGCTGCTCAGCATTACATTTTGTCAATGATGTTAACCTTGTAGATCGTCTATTTCTTCGAGACGTAGACTGAGAATTAGTAGTTCCATGGGAAGAGGATTCTGGGGGGGGGTTGACATTGGGCTGTGAAATGTGAAAACAATAATTAGAAAATATGAACAATAATAATATGAACATTTAAATACAGGGACGTCAAACTGCATTTAAAAATACACATTACATTTTACATATTATTGCTTACATTTTGTTATTACACAGTTATGTACACCAGTTTGATATAACCCACCTTACGTATCAATGTTCTCCCATAAACCTTCATCATGGTCATCACGATTAGCATGATCATCATCGACCTCATTATCATCATTTATGAAAGGCATGTGTGGTATGGCTGCAGTTAGCTCACTAATATCAAGTGCAATGGTATCAAATTGCTCCTTCACACCAATTTTTCTTCCCTGTAGAACCACTGAAAATCTTGCATCCGATGGATCTTGAACATAAAACACTTGCGTTGCTTGTTCAGCCATGATGAAAGGTTCGTCCTTGTAACCCACCATATTTAGTTATACTAGAGTAAATCCCAAACGATCTTGATGTATACCTGTGTTTCCATTAACCCATTTACACTTAAATACAAGGACCCTAAATTCTCTATAATCTAGCTCCCAAATTTCTTCAACAACACCAAAGTATGGCATCGATGCTTGAATCAGGTTGTTATCTGATGCGCGACAAAAGTGATCTGAATCAGCCTCAACAATAACACCAGTATTTTGGACACTGCTAACATCATCTTGGTTCTTTGTGTAGAACGAAAATTTATTAATGTCATACCCCTTCCATGTGGGAACATTGAGATTTGGGCCAACAGCATATTGCCGTAATGTTCTCGAAGCACTATCATCTGCAAATATTTCATCTTTAAACCACTTAATGAAACTTCTATTATGCTCTTGCAACACCTTCATCATATTCAATTTTGGGTTACAATGACTAACATGTTGTTTGTGCCTTTGCAAGTAAGGAATGACCTCTTCTGTGTTGTTTAAAATATACAAATGAGGCATTAAAACTTCATTTCGACTCATACTAACAACATTGTATCCTCGTGTCCCCTTAACCCGTCTTGCTTCATCATGACGATATTCCGACAACCCAATTGGTTTGAGTGTGTCAATGTACTCTGAACAGAATTCAATACATTCTTCTGCAACATACCTTTCCACAATGGACGCTTCAGGTCGGTATTGATTCTTTGTATAACCCTTTAACACCTTCATGTAGCGCTCAACAGGATACATCCCCCTTAAGAATACTGGACCACACAACCTGATTTCCCTGACTAAATGCACAATTAAGTGTATAATTATGTCAAAAAATGAAGGAGGAAAATATATCTCTAACTGACAGAGGACAATGAAAGCTTCATTCTCCAAGTCATCCAAGGTTTTCGGATCAATGACTTAGCGACATATTGCATTAAAGAAAAAACACAATCAAGTGATGGCAACCCGCACTTTGTCTGGCAAGATCCCACGAATTACAACTGGCAATAACTGTTGCATTAGCACATGACAATCATGAGACTTCAACCCTACCAATTTAAGATCTTTTAAAGAAACAAGACTCTTGATATTGGATGAGTATCCTTGTGGGACTTTCAAATTGCGCAAACACTGGCAAAAAATCCTTTTTTCTTGTGTTGACATTGTGTGACATGCTAGGGGCAAATATGTCCGTGGACCGTGTGATATGGGATGCAACTGCTCTCTTATACCCATTTCAACCAAATCTTGACGGAACTTCAACCCATCTTTTGTTTTTCCTTTAATGTTCAGCAGGGTGCCAATCAAACTTTCACAAACATTTTTCTCCACATGCATTACATCTAAACAATGACATACATGTAGATCAGACCAGATGGTAAATCAAAGAATATTGATCTTTTCTTCCATATGTTTTTGTCAGAAGAATCTTTTTTATTTTTCTTACCGAACATGGGGACGATGTCCTTCACCCGGTCATAAACTTGACAGCCAGCTAAAGGTTCAGGCCGTCTGTCATTCTCTTGAGTTCCGTTGAAAGCTTTCTTCAATCATCGATACGGGTGATAAGGTTTTAGAAACCGACGATGCCTATTATATATTGTCTTCTTTCCATGTTTTAGCTGTAGGAAGCTTGTATGTTTCTCACAAATAGGACATGCATGGTGTCCTTTGACGCTATATCCACTCAAGTTCCCATAGGCAGGGAAGTCGTTAATGGTACAGAAGATCAGTGCTCGCAACTTGAAGGTTTGTTGCAGATGCCCGTTACACATCAACACCGTCAACCCACAATGTCTTTAAATCTTCTATCAAGGGACTTAAATACACATCAATATCATTTCCTGGTTGTCTTGGACCCGCGATCATCATAAACAACATTATGTATTTTCGTTTCATACACAACCAAGGTGGGAGGTTGTACATCATTAGCAAAATCGGCCATGAACTATGGTTAGTGCTTAAGTTACCAAAAGGATTCATTCCGTCAGAAGCAAGACCAATCCTTAGGTTTCTAGGCTCATCCAAAAATTGGATACAAACGATCAATGGACTTCCATTGCGGAGAATCAGCCGAATGTCAAAGCATTCCATCTTTGTCTCTGCCAATTGAATGCCATGTCAGGTTTTTTGCATCATCTGGATTAGCAAACAATCGCTTAAACCTTGGGATAATTGGAAGGTACCAGCAAACTTTTGCTGGCCAAATGGGAGATATGCTAGGGTCTTCACTAAAATCGTCATTGTTTTGTTTGTACCGAAAACGCCACATGAGGGGCAATTCCGCAAATCAACAAATTCCTTTATGTACAGGATACAATCATTAGGGCAAGCATGAATCCTTTGGTACTCCATTCCCACAGGACATAAGATTTTCTTCGCCTCATAGTGATTTTTTGGTAACTTGTTGCCTTTAGGAAACATCTTCTTCAATAAGACAAGCAATTCATTAAAGCTCTTGTCACTCTACCCATATCTTGCCTTCAAATTGACCAAAGCTAACACCGCTGACAACCATGTGAAGCTTGTGCAATCAGCATACAATTCGTTGGTTGCATCAGTTTGTATTTTGTCATACATTGGCGCATGTGCTGCTCTAAAACACTCTTGGCCAAGATTGCGTATCATATCTTCTATGTGATCTCCGCTATCCATCTCAATAACCGGAGTCCTTGACGATGTTGGAACATCTATCGGTTGACCATGCCATATCCATTTAACATAGGACTGAATGATCCCATGACATATAAGATGTGATCTGATGTCATCTACTGTATGCCGTCTCCCATTGCAACAATTGACACATGGACAGAAAAATTTCCCACCCACACTTGGTGTATTAAGTTCGGTAAACTTAATGAACTGTTCAACACCAGTTGCATAATTGTCGCTAATGCGTGATGCTTTCATCCAACTACGATCCATGACCTTTAATAAAATGGGATTATGATATTGGAAAATAGATATGAATAAACATGTGTACTCACTATGTAAAAGGTGTGGCCCTATCCTATTTAGGAAGTTATATTGTATTCATGAATGTAAGGTTAACTGGCAATGTAATGAAATTTATGACAAACCAATGTTTATATATGTAGACAAACATCAAAAAACACAACAACAAGGAAAACACCACACATACCTGTGATTAGTACAGCAAATTAGACCCCTTGATGAACAGCACGGGTAGATAGTATAAAACTTTTACGTTTTCAGCGTGTCAGTCAGAACTATGTTAAATGCCCTATGATTAACCAAATAATTAATTAATATCAAATGGAGGGGAACAACCCCATAAAAACAACTTGCTGTTGCAAAAAAAAACAAGCTAAGAAATCAACATTCCATGTAAGTGTACAATACATATCTAATAGATATCAACAATCCAAGCATTTTTATTTAATTCACTTCTAATTCGTAATTAAGTTTTCATTTTCATTTGTTGAATTATGTTAAGTGTTTTAAAATTTTACCCAGTTATTTTGTTAATTATTGAATTCTTATTTCAGTTTTTCTGTTTAAATATAAACATTTTACTTAAGATTAGTGCTTCCAATTGGGGTTCTTATTATAGACTTATTTTAATTTAGAATATGAAATTGTAAAAACTTTACAAATGATTATTGAAGCATGAGGCCTCTCCACGCGAACCAAGTGGGATCCCACGCTAATCGCGCCGTTCATTCGAATGTATATGTTAACCTGACCCTTCCCACGCTAATAGCGCCATTATTGACGCCATTCGCGCCAGGAATTTGAATGTATATGTTAAGCTGACCCTTTCCACGCTATTAGCGTCATTATATGCGCCATTCGCGCCAGGAATTCGAGTGTATATGATTAGATGACCCTTTCCACACAATTAGCGTGAATATTGGCGCCACTCGCACCAGGAATTCGAATCCATGGTTCGTTTTTTCATTATGGCGCTGACCGCGTGAAACTTGACGCTAATGGCGTCAATGATTCGAGCCCATTTGGTTTTACCTGCATATCCACACGGTTTGCGTGTAAAATGGCGCTGATCACGCCATAAGTTCGAACCTTAATTTGCTTTTCCACGTTGATCGCGTGGCTATCGCGCCATTAGCGTCGATTGTTTAAGTTCACATGTCTATCTGAGCCATTTGACGCTTTTAGCGCTACCTATGGCGCTGATCGCGCTACACATTCGAACCATTAGCCCCTTATTTACACCAGACGCCGATTGCGTCACATATGGCGCGAATCGCGCGATACCTCGACAGGGGTTTTTAATTTCAAAAATTCAGTTTGCGGTTTCCTCTCTCATGAGTCCTGAAAATCCGCCCTCTGAACTATTGCGATCAACATCATTCATTAACCATTTAAATTTGAAAATGGCAGTTACAATTGCTTAGCAGTGTTATAAATCTTTGCCACAGTCACTACATTGCCATTGTCTTCTTCGTTCGATGTCTGCCATAGCTTGATTTCTTTTGGTGCATTCGTCTATATAAATATCTATTACCTCAAGTTCTATGGCGGGAGACAAGGTATGTATTGATTGAACTCCGTTATAAGTGTCTATCTGACATTGTATGGTGTTAGTTTCCACTTTTGCCTATTACATATTCGTTAGGGCATGAACCCAGCTGGCATTAGTCACGTGAATACTGGCGCCAATCGCTTCGGCTGGGTTCAAAATCTATTGTCATTATGTAATGACAGCTGGTTCCTTGTGATTGGGAGAAATTGTTACAATAATTTGAGTCTGGTTTTGATCTTAAAGGCATGATTTGGTGAGTGAAATAATTGGAATAAATGAATGTACTGGGTTGACATTATTGTTGAGATGGTTAGATTTTATTCTATAGTCATCTGTGGTTATTGAAATTAAACTAGGATTCATATTGAATGTGGAATTAATGTAGGCTAAGATATGGATTTCGAGTGTTATTATTCACATTGTGGGCTAATTCAATTGATTAGATTAAGCCTTTCTGCATAATATTTGCAATTATGATGTTGAGATTGGTATGGTATGCACATATATATATATATATATGTGTGTGTGTGTGTGTGTGTGTGTGTGCATGTGTGTGTGTGTCTTGAGAGTAATTTGGCGAATTGGACCTAAACCATGCTGTTTTATTACTTGAAAAGAATGTAGTACCTATTCCATTACTAAGGAAAGGTTGTGATAATTTCGATTAGCTTGTTATTATGATAGTACATCTGTGTTACATTTGGTTGGTTGACGCATGAGTTCCTGTTGTTGATATCATTACTGAAGTGGTGTAGTTATTGCTGTCATGCATCCAATTTATTCATTTGGCATTGTAGATGTAGACTTTGACATGGCTTAATACTTTATGTTGTTGTTATGATGGACTCATGCAGAATTTTATCAAAACTGTTTCTTAGGAGTCATGTCACTTGGAGTCTTAATTCTAATATCATTAACTCAATATCAGATGTTTATGATTGTTGAATTTTCTCATGACTTGGAATGTAAAACTGAGAGATAGTGGTTAAGATAAATCTGGGTATTAGGAGTGACTTTTGGACATGAGTCAAGTCACTAGGGTGATACCTATGGCATTTCAATTGACTATTACAAGCCTATATTTGTTTAAATTTGGTATGAGTGGAAATTGCAGGCTGTTGGGTAAAATATTTTATGTTAATACTTCATTACTGACTGGGTTCACTACTTCTTAAATGTGATATTGAGTTAATGAACCATATACTGCGTTGATTGACAATCTTGTTCTGAGATTGAATAGACAACGTGAACAAGTGGTCCTAATGATTATTGTACTTCGCGTGTACCCTAATTTAATGTCTTCTGATAGACATTGTTGAGAACATCAACCCCGTCTTGTAACATATAGTGTGCCTGAATTAAACCTTAGTATACTACACTTAGGTCAATATCATGCTTGTTCCTATAAATCATAATTGTATATGGAAATTTTTTGAGTTTCAGGGTAAGCAGATACAGAAGAGTAAAAAGAAGAGCACATCTACGTCTGCTAGCAAATGGGCCCTCATTACAGGCTACGACGAATCCCGCTTCCGCTCTTTGGAGTGCCAGGAGAGGTTCGATCAATGGTATTTGCCCAAGAAGATCATTCCCGAGAAGAAGATCTTATGGGAGTCTCTACCTGAAGACTCCCCAATTCTACAAGTAATCACAAGGAGGCAGTGGCAACAACTAGTTAGTTTTCCCGAATCGAGCTCTAGCTCTATTCTGAAGGAGTTCTTGGCGAATGTTGATCGAGAGACAGTTTATGAGAGAAGGATTAGCTGGGTAAGGGGAGTCCAGGTTCCTTTTGATGAGAAGACTATAGAGAAATTTCTCAACACTATCTACTCTCCTTTCTCTAGCTGCGAGTTCTTCCATCTGTTTCTGCAGATGCAGTCGGACGTCTACAGCAAGATGTACCGGGACGATATGCCTCAACTTGCTGACCAGATTAGGCATGGGATCACAGGATTGTATACGACTTGGAAGACGAAGTCCGGCTTAGATTATGTGCCTAAGAAGCTGACGAAACATGATTTGGTGGGTGACGTAGCATTTTGGCATCAGTTTGTGAACCACACAGTCATTCCCTCGACAAACATGACTGGTGTGAACCTGGAGCGCGCCATCCTTCTCTACATTATACGAGGTGAACGTAATCTATTTATTTCTAACATTTTGTCCAATAGGATATTGCCCATGATCCAGGACGGCAGTAGCAGATCATGGCTGGCCCATTCTTCCCTCATCTCACATTTGTGCCGACGAGCGGGTGTTGATATTGTTGATGAGGAGCCGATGGACGTGCCAATATCCTCCCTCATGAGCCATAAGACTTATCTTGATGCAGTGGATAGTGCCAATGCGAAGCAGATTATCCGATCTTTTAAGTTATCTGCAGAGGACCTTGCCGCTCGGAGTCCTCGTGGTGTACGTGAGGATCCTCAGCCAAAGGTTCCTGCCTCACCTCCATCTCAGCCTGCTCCTTCTTCTTCTTCCACACAGAGGGCACCCAGACATGAGCTGGTCTACGAGGATTCACCGAGTTACCTCTTCATTCAGTCTCAACTGGAGTATCAGACTAGGATGCTTGAGGACCTCTGCAGGCAGCGTGGCATCGACACTACAGCATACCGGCCCCATTATCCACCTGCAGTAGCACCTTCCCAGCCACCAATGGCGTCAACACCAGCTCGTACTCTTCCAGGATCCTCCAGCACTACAGAGCCTACAGCATACCTTCCTGATTCATCTCAGGCTGCTGAGGATGAGATGAGAGAGGGCGAGGAGTGAGGAGTAATGAGGACCACTTTTATTGTTTTGTTTTGAATTTTATTATTTTTAATTTTCAGTAATTTTCTATTACCACAGTTACATACTTGAATGATTGAGGATTCAATGGTAGTAGTTTTATTTTAAAATTGTTTGTGATTGTGTTCTGTTTGGATTAATGTTTCGTTGTGGTTGCGATTTCCCAAATACTTATTACGTCATTGTCGTTTCGCAACATTGATGCACCAGTGTGCAAAGGATAGAGACTTAACATTAAAGGAAATAGCTACGATGCGTGAAGAATCAATGCCAACGAGAACATTCATTTCTTGCTAAAGAAACACCATCAAGCCAACTTAAGAATCAATCTGAAACGGTTTTTCTAGTTTTTTATATATTTAAATTATAAAATTAAATAAGAAAAAATTAAAAACCCTTTTTCATAAACACATACATGAACAGAATAACAAAATAACATGAATTAAGTTTATCACACAAGACAAAATAAACCGATGTACTTAAGTTTTACGTAAGTTCTCTTCAAGTTGTAATTTCAGCTAAGGTACATGAGTTGAGTTTTAACCAATACAAAAGTTTAATGCGTTTTACCTTTTTGTTTTCTTTCCTCATAACTGTTTATGGATTAAAAAAATAGGACCTTAGTCCGTTTGAAGAACTACATTGTCAAACAGACAACTCCATAAGCATAAACATTTCGAAGGAAAATCTTCCATTCTTTTCCCACCTCTTCACAACACTAGCAGCACCTAGGGGAAACCAACTCTACCTCCTTGACAAACTTGGAGTTCCACAGAGTTGAATGGGACTCACAACATGTAACAAATCTTGGCACCTTGCTTGGGAATAACCAAAATGTACAACAAGTGGTTTTTACAACAAACAGGACCATTGGAAAAAGCCTGTCATAGCTTTCTGACATTCTGAACGCAAATAAAGTGATCAAATAAAGCATGCTTTCAGAATCAGGTATAGGGCCTGTTGTAGTTGGACTCATTGCTTCTGCTGTCATGGTGAATCATAGTTTGGAGGAGCTTCAGAATTGGGAAGATTCATTAGGGTGAAGAGGTGCTGAGGAGCTTTCCAAGATGATTGAATTTAACTGAACTCTCAAGCTTTTGACAATTTTTTACTGAAATGCCATCACAACTACCCCTCTTATATCTTTCGTTTTGGCAACGAACAGAAGGATGGAAGTTCATGTTTTGAGTGGGGAAAATGGGGACACAAGTTCGAACGTGGTTTAGTTTGTACCTGAGAACAACACACTGAGAACAACACACTTAGGATTTACAAGCTTAACCTCTTAGGTACTTGTAGGGTTAGTTGCTCTTTAGGGATGAACTTCACCGTGAAGTTGGTTGACATGACCGGCGTCAAGCTAAAGTCACGGTGTGCTAAATAATTCTTAAAGGTGGGTTTTGGAACAAAACCAGACCCTCAAAGAGGTTAACTTGTCTAGAACATGCCTTAAAGACAAGGGCATTGTGTATGTTGCAGCTGGCCTCTTTAAGAACAGAAGTCTGCAAAACTGACATCTAAGTGGAAATTGTCAAGGAGGAATAGGTGTGGCGCATCTACTATGCCCTTTGAGTACATTTTCAGCACAAGTGCACATGCAAGCCAACACTACTTTCACATGTGTTACTTTTGGAGGAGGGAGAACAAGAATAGAAAGGGTTGTTGTTGCTGTTAATATACAGTTTCTTGTAACCAATGAAACAGTGAGCAAATTGGGGATTCATGATGATGAGAGTTTGAGATCGGATGACTTCGTTAAAATCTTCAACACTTTGGAGCAGAATGCTAGCTTGAAATGCTTGTCTCTACAAGGCCGCAAACGTGTGGAGGGAGAGACATTGCTGCAGACAATTATGAAAAAGCTGCAGATAAATCCTTGGATATATTGATCTCTCAAGAACACCTGTACACAACTCTGGAATGACTCGGGGGATTTATCAGAGATTACGCCAGAATGAGAAGATTGAACCAGAAATGGACTTGGTCAAGGACATGCCACTAACAGAACCCAAGAGTTGCAGAGTTTTCTTTTGTGGTCAACAATGTGCAGGTCAAGTTGAGTATAATTATTAATGTTTAACAAGGTATGGATTAGTGCATTGCAAGGTGTAGCAAAATTGTATAAATCATATAAATTTAGAGACTTCATATATTAAAATTGAAATCATTCAATAATTCTTCAAATAACAAAAATAATGGCAAACATTAATCATATTAGGATAAATTTTTGTATGACTACTGAGAATCATTTTTTTGAAAAGACTAGAGAGAAACAAATAGCTATAAAATGTTTCAAGGTAAACGATAACAACTACCTGAATGCGTGCCCCAGATTTGATATGCAGGCTTTTAATTTTTTCTCCACCTTTCCCTATGATTAATCCAACCTGCACAAAAGAAATCGATGTGAGTCTATGTTATATACATAAACATCAAACTTGAAAAATAACCTTTAAAATAAACTACAATAGCAACATTATTAGTTCATCATCTTGTCATTTGGACCTTGTAGCTGAATTTGTTCAGATCCCACAGGTGCTTGAGCAGGGGAGATGCCTCGAGCTACAAGTGAAGGAGAACCCCCAGCATCAACCTGTACAATGTCAAAATGAAACCACAAAATTGTAAGAATAAAAGCTACAAAATTCATTACAACACCTTTCAACTAAATATTGGATGTGAATCAAACATCTGCAATCACAGCATTCACTAATTTTTCTGCCTTATCAATAGTTTCCAAACTTGCTATCAATTCCACAGACCTTGTAGCTGAATTTGAAAAGGAACACAAGTGAACATCATAATTACTTAATAATTACTATATAATTAATAAGTTTTTAATCAAATATAGACTTTTTTTTTCTTCTCAAGTTTGTAATTTATGCATTAATATAAAGTTGAAATATTGACAACTGAGTGGTTGGTCGGTATCTTTTCAAGCAATAAATCATGTGGTAGTCACATGTACATTCCGTGTCGACCATGCTGTACAGAGTGGAATGGTCAGTTTTATGGTCAAACCAACCCTTACTTCAATCAACGGCTACCATTCTTCATGTCGCTGTGGCAAATGTCTGACCCTTGATGTCATCCAAAACTTTGATGATATTGTTTTTTACAATTTTGTATTTTTTATAACTTATTTTATTATTTATCCCCTACAAAATCTTGATCTCTCTACTGTTGTGGAGTCATGTTTTGTGTTGTTAATATCATTCAGACATTCACAGTTATAGTCTCTCTCTTTGTCACTTGTTTTATCACTGATCTCATCTCACTTTTCAGGTACTTCTCTACTCTCTTTGTCATGTTTCTACTTTATTCCAACTATATGTATGCTTCACCTTTAGGCCAATTGGACCATGCTTGATTTTCAATTTTTGTAGAGTTGGTATCTTATATTCTACTCAATTGATCAGGCATTCACCTTATCATTCTGTGTATCTTCCATTTGATTACTAGGAAATCCATTGACAAAAAGTAATTACATAAAACAATAGTACTACCCTTATATGGAATGATGAGTTTTGCTGCTTTTTTTTGGAGCATGGAGATATAAAGTTTGTATTTTGAATGATATGTTTGTATCTAATGCTAATGCAAGTGATCCAGCGTGTTACAGTGTTTTCTTTTGTAAATAATTGATCGGGTAGTTAAATTGTTACTCTTTGGTTGACTTTGATTTGTTGTGTGATCTTATTTTTCCCAAAATTAGTGAAGCTAACTGTTGTGTGCATTTACCATCTGCGATTTAGATATGTCGACATCTGATAAGCCAGAAGTGGTGGAAAGGGGTAGCAAGGACCCGAATCCGATGAGAAGGTTAAGGATTTCATTCATGACATTGGTGAGAAGATTGAGGAACCTAATAAAATGGGAAGCTGACGTTACTGCGAGGTTACAAGTAATCTATTGACATAGATTACTTGGTTGCCAGTGATGAAAGGAAGCTAGTTTCCGGATTGATACCGCATGCGGGTACCATCCATGCACATGGAGAGTAAACTGTCAAAAATTCCTGTCACTTTGATTTATGATGACATCAGCCAAACATATGCTGATATTAAACCTGGAAGCATCATTCCTTATAGGGTTAGTCTTATTTTTTATGTTCCCATATTGGGAAGGCTAACTCTACCTTTGGAGAAAACTGGAGAAATCCCTATACCATACAAGCCTGATATTGATCTTGAGAAGATTCATTTTTTAAAGGTTCTCTTTTGAAGAGACAATTGCAACTCTTCATTTGAAGTTGGAAAACAAGAATGATTTAGACCTTGGCCTCAATGCTTTCCAATTATGAGGTCTGGCTTGGTGATGTTAGCATTGGTGGTGCAGAACTCACCAAGTCTGCTAAAATTCAGAAAAGTGGAATTAGTTATATTGATTTTCCAATTACATTCAAGCATAAGGATTTTGGCTCTGCACTCTGGGACATAATTAGAGGAAGGGGAACAGGTTATACCATGAAAGGACATATTGATGTTGACACTCCCTTTGGAGGAATGAAGTTGCCCATCAGCAATGAAGGTGGTACTACACGTCTTAAGAAAAAGAAGGAAGATCGTGATTATGATGAGGATGACGATTATGAGGTACATTAATCTACATATCCTGTTTTCCACTTTCTCTAGAAAATTACAAGCTAGGTATTGGTATGCAACTATGCATATCAGAATATAAAATGCACGTTAGTGAATTGAATGCATTTGCATGTACAATCATTAATCATAAATAACAAAGTGTCTGCTTTTTTATTTTGTTGTTGTGCATTTGCATGTACAATCATTAATCATAAACTACAAAGTTTTGTGTCTGTCGTGGTTTGAGTATTAAGACAAAAAATGCATCTTCCTAGTAATTGCTATACATCGGGTAATTCAGAGTTCGACCATAAACAGAGGTTATCTACTATTCTCACATCTATTGTCCCAAAATACCAGTAATACTTAATTCAATGCCATCCATATCTGAAATTAATGTCGTAACGGTGGATACAAGTTCTAGAGGAGTACAAAAATAGTGTTTACATTAACACAATACACGTATAGTTTGGAGTTAAATGAATATGTATGGTTTATTATGTGTATTTATTATCTAGTAAAGATCTTTTATTATGTTGTCTTGAAGGAATATTTTGATGTTAATGATGGAAAACACAAAGAACATATCTTCTGGAACCTTGGAAAGAAATGGAAGGACAAACATTGTAGATTGTTTAAAAAATAACACAATTGAGAATTTTCTGTGGAGGAAAATATTCATAATTACCCACAAAATATTAACCAAGATTATTGGGCTATTATTGTGCATTACCATAGGAGCACTAAATCAGTTGTAATCACGATACATTGAACTTTTTCTTACTTTGATTAATATTCATATTAACTCTTCATCTCTTTACTGATGCAGGATATTGCAAACAAAAATGCAGTGAATCATGCAAAGCAAGTGGTCTCCCATGTACCTAGCTCCAAAACACTTGTAAGAAAAAAGGGATGAGTCAGTAAGGTTCACTAAATCTATTTCCTATTTCAGAAAATAAATTATTAATTCAATAATATCTATATTTATTATATGATACCTACTTTTAGTAATCACTACATGGTCAGAAATTCACTAGAGCATAAATGTATCAAATTTCTCATAAAAAACCTAATGGAACCTTTGTTAATGAAGAGGCTAGAGAATTACATGTAAGGTCATCAAAGTCAAAGTTGCTTCATTTGTTAGTTTGAAATTTGACTATTGGGTATGAGTAGTAGCTTCATTATTTGGCCATGTGAATGAACCCAACATATCATATTCTATTTGGTCATTTTATTGTCGAGGCATTAAATTTGTAAAGTTTCAAATTATGTAAAATAATGGTTGAAATAATGCATTGCCTAAGAACTCAATCTTGTTGGAAATTGATGGTATGATTTATGTGGGAATTAACCAATAAGTTTGGTAGATCTTTATCAATACTTGAAATTGCGGTTTTAGTCTTTCATTATGCAAATGCACTTGCTGATTGTTAAGTTTGGTGACCTGTGATGTGTTCACTATTGGTCTCATTAATTTTGGGATTATATTGGTTGATTGTGTAGTAATTAGTAGTTATATTATTTATTTGTTTGTTTTTTTTTTTGGATTACTATTTATTTAATTTATTTTTCTTTTCATTTCAGGCACTTGACTTGGAATCATCAAGAAATATTAGATGTTCCTCTGAGTCTAATCATATACCCGAAGACCATGCAACATTTTCACCTAAGATTGTTTACATTGTTTTTATTTTTATTTTATGAATTTTAGGGAATTTAGTTACTTGTTTTCATTTAAATTCGTACAATGCTAAACTAGTTTAAAACTACTTCTATGTTAGATAATATGTGGTAAGCTCATATTATGTATTTTGAATGGACCTCTATCCATTTTTACGTTATCTTATTTGCTTATGCTATTTTATGTCATCTTATTTAATTAAAAAAAAAATACACAATAAACAGGTCTTTTAAGTAAAAAATAATAATTTTAACTTAACATAAATCGTAATATATATATATATATATATATATAACATTGTTCTTATGTGATCCATAAAATGTTGCTGCTAAATTTTAATTAAAAATAAACATAAAATTTAAATAATATAAATTATGTCAAATTCTTAGATATATTAAATATAAATTAAATTTCACCAATTGTTAAAAAATTAAATTATATAAATTGGGGCAGGTATGTTTCAGTTACAAAATTTAATGAAAAATGTAAAAAAATTTAAACAATGAGGCGGCTCATAACCACTGCAAGTATGTTAGAAATTAAATAAAAGTACCGACCACCAAGAATAAGTATAGTGATTCGATCTTTTGATCAACCATTTTTGGAAAACAATTTTGGGGGCTTCAGCCTTACACAGGAAGATTGGATTGCATGAAATTGCAACTGTTTAACATCAAAAATATTTTGGAAAAATAAAATAAAATTGCTTCAAAGGTATAATCGTCGCAAAATTAATAATACTATTGATTTAACATTTTGCATTGAGTTGTAACCTATCACTAAGTTTCCCAAATATAGAGGCGGTTGGTGCGACAATTTTCTAAATCGTCGCAATTTTGGCTCGTGGTGGATAACTTTGTGACGGGCGATTGATCGCCACAATATTTATTTTGCAACAGCAAGAACAGCCAAAACATGCTTTTTAACCGCCACAATTAAGCGTTTTTGTTGAAGTGTTAACTAGTACCTGAAAGTTGGAAGTTGAAAGTTAAAAAACTAATTTATTAAATTATAAGTGTTTGGTAAAATTACCTGTTTAAGTAATTAAAAAATATAAAATCACATAAATAAACATATTTAATATTTATATGATACATTTATATAAATTTCAATTTTATTTTATGTATAAAAATATATTTTGAGGTATTATAATTTTAATTTTTTAATTGATTTTAAACTCTTGTAATTTTTTTATAGATAAATTATTTTTTATTATATTTTTAGTTTTAATTATTATATTTTTTTCATATTGTATATTCTACTATTAAGCTCATCTCATATCTTAAAATATTTTTAATCAAGTTTTAAATAAAGTGAAAAAATACTTAAGTTTACATTATACTTTTATTATATTAATTAGCATAATAGTTAAAATAAATCATATAATATAAAATAATTTAATAAATAATTTAAAATTAAAAAAATAAATCTAACATTTATTTTTGTTAATTTCATGAAGTTTAATGTTGAAATAATAAATTAAATATTATAAATAGTAGAATAATTAAAATTAATAGTATAATATAAGAGATATGTAAGAGGAATGAGTGGAAAAAAATAATAAGAGCATGTTTTATTTAAAAGGGTGATAAGAAAATGTTATAAATATTTTAGGATAAAAATAGAATAAGATATAAAAATTTAGAAGTTAGAAACTAATGTTTTAAAAAATGTTGTCAAGTGGAGTTTTCAAATAAGTACCATCTTTTAAAACGTTAGAAACTACTAAAAAAATTTATGTTTGATAAGCCTTTTGAGAAACTTATAAGCTCATTTGACTAGGTTGTAAGCTTCTTTGATCAAAATAAGATTGTCTCATAAACGAGCTTATTTTAGTGAGTTTTTTACATAAAAATATAAAAAATATTTATTTATTTAAATAATTTAACCTAAAAAATATTTATCCCAATGATACAAAACACTGTTGCAATTGATAAATCGGTTTCCCCTAAACTGATTACTCACTTGATTTTATTTTTTTTACATTACTTAAGAAATTGGTTCCTCAGGATTCAATTTAATTGAAAATATTTTGTAGGATTAGTTTGTAAGGTAACCAATAAATGTCAAATGATGTAAAATGACATTAAGAATTTCCAACGTTAAAGAACATTGTAGTGATGACAATTAATTAGTTGATTGTATGGTGTGTCGTGTGTGTGTGTATGTAACATGTAAAACTAGACACCAGAGTTTTTGTAGACAATGAACAAAAACGATAAGAGAGATTTAGAATTTGGGATAAAAGGATAAAATGAAATTTCAAATAAAATAATAAAAATAAAATTGAAAGATAAAAAAGGCTAATAGCTTATAAGCTAGTTTATGAAAAATAAGCTACTAAAATAGAGTTTTTTACCAGAAAATATAAAACATAAATATTTATCCAAATAATACAACCCAAAAAATATTTACCCCAATGATATAAAACACTATAGCAAGTGAGAAACAAAATCCCCCTAAACTGATTTTTTACTTGCTTCGTAGCAAGTACTAATAGTTTTAATTATTTTCATTTTGTTTTCATTTAAAAAAAATTGTGGATGTAGTGTTATTTTGCATGATTGTAGAAGAAGAAAAAAGTTTGGGTAAACATCATAATCCTTTGGAACTAACACGATTAAAGTAGATAATTTTTTTTAAAAAAAGTAACAACAAAATTTTAATGATGAACTACAAATTTAGTCTAAAAAGTAAGAACAAGTAGTTTATGCAATGACTATACAGATTCATCTAGCATCAGATCAAAGATCTCATCAGGTGTTCTTGATTTCCTTGGATTGTGCACCAAGACAAGTTGGGTCAACCAAAGTTATGTTGTTCCATGTGCCGCATTCCAGACTATTCAAAGAAAAAATTGTCCTTATGGCGTGGGCTCAAGCCAACAACGTTAAATTTATGTCATATTCTTTGTATTTTTAAATTTTTGTTGTATTATTTTAAATATAAATATTTTGTTTCATTATTGGCAATTTTATATATATTTCATAATTTAAATATTTTAGTTGACTTCAACTTGTTGGTTACTTTTTTTTTATTTATTCCAAATATGTGTTTTAATAATCAAATAAAATGGAAATACAAAGGAATAAAAATACTCTATTTAAACTAAGAAATAGAAATAGACAATATTAAAAAAAAAAATCAAAGAACCATGTAAGTGTTCCTAATATTTATAAAAAAATTGTTATACTTTATCATCTCATTGTGTCATGTTAAATATTTTATTTTATTTCATTCATGTCTTTCTTCATTCATGTCTTTCTTTATCATTGAAACACATGGTTAAAAATCCACCATTATGCAAAATGTTTCTATTTCCATGTTGTTATCAGAAATTCAGCAGGTTGTCATACTATAAATTGTTCTTACTTTTAAAAATGATTTCAATCATATAAAAATAAAATTAAAAGAAATAGCAAAAATAATACAAAGTGTTCTCAAACTACAAATTATTTTCACTTTAAACAATTTAAACATAAATATAGATAATTAAAAAATAAGAAAAATAATTTTAAAAAATTAAAAGAAATAACAAAAAAAACCATGTTATTAAATCAGGGAGCCGATTTCATAAGATGGTTTTGAAAGAAAAAGAAAAAACACACATTGGAACCAATTCCATAAATTGTATAAAAAAAATAGTTGGTTACAAATCGGTTATCCAGGAACCGATTTCTAAAGTAATGTAAAAAAACATAAGTGAGAAATCGATTTGAAGAAAATTGATTTCTCAATGGCTATAGTGTTTTGTATCATTGAGGTAAATATTTTTTGAGTTGGATTATTTGGATAATAAGCTAGCTTATAAGCTATTAGTTTTTTTTTTTTTTTTTACTTTTCAATTTTATCTTTATTATTTTATTTGAAATTTCATTATATCTTTTTATCCCTATTTTAAAACTATATTTTTTCTTCATTGTCTAGAAAATCTCTTGTGTCTAATTTTACATTGTTACACACGACACACACGACAATCAACTAATTGATTGTCATCACTACATTATTTTTTAAGGTTGGAAATTCTTTGTCATTTTACGTCATTTGACATTTATTAGTTAACTTATCAACTAGTCATACCAAATATTTTCAATTAATTCAACTAGCTTGTAAGCTTTCAATTAACTTCTAACTTTTTAGCTCATAATTTATAGCTTATAAGTTTTTTGCTAACTTATAAGCTAGTTTTACCAAATATAACATTATCGAACAATTGAACTAGTTTTTCAACTAATAAAAAAAATAGAAACTGACTAAAATGATTTGTCGAACATAGTCTAAAAGGAATATATATATATATATATATATATATATATATATTGGGAACAAAATGTTGATTAAGCATAACTTTTTTGAAAGAAAACTTTTCTCTCCCTCACAAATGCAAATAATTTTATGGTAGAACACTTTTTATACTTTTTTTCCCTTTAAGTTATTATTTTTAGTCTTTAAAATATTAACATTTTTAATAATTTAAAAAGTTATTATAAAATCTCTTGAACATATTTTTAATAGAAAACTAGTACGACACCCATGCATACGCATGGGTAATATCGTTGCCTATGTGTTTTTATATCAATTGAAAAACGATATATATGTGAAATGAGTAACTAATTAAAATTATATATTTAGGAGAAAAATGTACTATTGAGTGGCTTTTTAAAAAGCAAAATATTGTCTATTGCATGTATAGTCATGGTTGAATCTGTTGTGGTAAAGTAGTACCTAGTGACAAATTATAATAGCAAATTAGTGTTTCATGTAATAAAAAATTTGAATATTGACTAATTAGTCAGCACAAATTTATATCTCTAAAAATATTTATCAATAGAATTTGTAATATAATAGTTGGCATTATCCTTCTTTAGATTTTTATATCCGAAAATGTATTGTCAATAATTATTGGATTTGTTAATTGGAAGTAAGAGTACAGAATCTTGGAACATCATTTCCTAAAAGCACTAACCAGAATATATTCAATGTCGATTAAAAATGCACTCAATTGTTATTGTAGTGTGCAAATCTACATAATTATCAGGAATATGATTAGTATTTTATAGAAAGATAAACATTATAAATATAATGAATCAATTTTGAGATACTTACCATAGATTTTGGAAAGCTTCCTTGAAAACCACATTCATGGTTGTCCTTGAAAACCACATTCATAGTTGTCTTTAATTGATTTCCTTCTTTGTCATGTATTAGTATTTTTAATCATGCCTTACCTTGGACTCTTGAAAAGGCGTCATAGAGTTGTCCATGACTAAATACAAGTTTAGGCAAGTATAATCCGATGTTTTGAAGTGATTTCCCTTAAGACTTGTTAATAGTCATAGCATATGAGACAATTAAAGGAAATTGTCTTATGATAAGTTTGAAAGGCCAAAGTGATTGCGATGAAATGCAAATTAGATTTCCTATGTTCTTTTCAGAAATGATTCTTGCTTAAATGAAATTATCTACAAGTCTTGTTGTTGTTAATCTTGTTCCATTGCATAGACTTTCAGATTGATCCAGATTCCTGAGCAACATAATTAGAGTATCTGTCTTTAATTTTATGCTATGATTAGGAATACCAAATGTCTTTAATTATCTAGAAATTCTAGAGTAATTTCCTCTGGTGGAGTGCTGTCAATTGTATCAGACATGTCAACTGGGTTAGAGCTAAGATACTCTTTATGATTACTAGGAACCAAAGAAAGAATGTCATCATTAATTTGATCTACATTGTTAATATTTGATGACAAAATGGATCTAGAATCTAGGAACTTCTCATTGTTGTAATGTTCAACCAAATTTGGATATGTTGAATTTATAATCGCCTGAATTGGTTTAGCATAACCTGTGATGAGAAATTCATAAGGAATTTCTATTTCTGCATATCCATAATTTGGTTAAGCCAATTTTTCATCTCCTATACACAACAACCATTCTGCTAATTGTTGAAGCTCTTGAAGATTTGAGTTGTTGCTATGACTTTGTAATCTCATGTTCTTTGTCAGTTTTAATACTTGACAATATTGCCAAAGGTATAAAGAATTTATGGCAGCATTCACAATATCAAATCATATTCCCATTGGAATGACTGGTAGTATTTGTCTAAAGTCACCTCCAAATACAACTACCTTTCTACCAAAAGGTGAGTCTCTATAATTAGATGAACTCATGATATCTTCGAGGCTTTGGTCTAATGCTTCAAAACAAAACTTATGGGTTATTGGATATTCATCCCATATTATAAGCTTGGTGACCTTCAAAAGCTCGGCTAATTCACTACCTTGAACAACATTGCAAGTTGAGTTTTGTAAGGTAGGAACAAGTATTGCAAATTTAAAGTGTGCAGTTCTTCCTCCAGGTAGTAATAAAGAGGCTATTCCACTTGATGCAACTATCTAAACAATATGCCCATTTGAATGCAATGCAAAAGATAGTGTCTTCCACATAAAAGTTTTGCTTGTTCTTTCATAACCATAAAGGAAAAAAATTTCTCCACGTTGTAGATTAACAACATTTATGATTATATCAAATATACCTTTTTGCTCATTCGAGACAAAGTAAATTTGAATCAGATTTAGATGAGAATATTTAGTAGAACATCTATTTGTTTGTTGTCTAAACTAAGGTTACACACACACACACACATATGTATATAATTACATTACCTATCAAAGAACCAAATAAGCTTTGGAATTCATCTTATAGTTGTTCTTTATTGTGGTCTCATTCTGCATAAATCAATCTATTTCCCAAAAAATTTGTCACAGCACCTATTGGAAGTGGCATTGGTGGATAATTGCTTAAACTTCTTCTATTACAGTGCAAAAATTCCTCAATTTGCAAGAGAGCTAAATTCTCCAATTCATCATCCTCCAATTGCAACTATAGTAATATTCAAGTAACATGTTATGTAGTAATTGATTTGAGAAATATCTATAAAACTAAAGTCACCTGAAAGATTATAGATAAATTTGGATTTGTACCTTAATTCTTTGATAATCTCCTTTGCTCATGTAAAAGGCCATCCACTAAGAAGACTTGTGTATGCTCCCAGCCATGCTCAGGTCTATTGATATTGTTAGAAATCAACATTGTTAAAAATAACTTTCTAAGGTAATGACCTTATCCCCAGTTGCTGGCCTCTTTAATTGCCTCAATATATTCTATATCATCATGAAGGAATCCCATAGCAAAGCAAGTTTCTCTAGAAGTAGGATATTCCACGCCAAAAACATTCTAATTTCTTTGTAGCTACATGGTCCTTTAGCTTCAACCAGCATTATTCTTAAGTAAAATAATTCACTAGTGTTTGGTGGCACCCAATATAGTCTGCCGATAGTATAACCATGTTTCCTTGGTTGCCATCATCGTTTTCTAGAAATGTAGACAAACTTTGTGACAAACTGTGAAAACAATATGAGTAGCACACAAACCAAAAGGGGGTGAATTGGTTCTTCTTATCCAATTAAAAAATTTGCTTTAACAATCAGAGTTTAATGGATCGTTTCACAAATTAAACTTAGAATGCCTTGGATCAATCAAGCTCCAATCTTTATGAATTGCAATTATACTAAGATTGTTTCTGTTGATTATGAAAGAGCTGAACCAATGAATGACAATGAATAACCCAAAGAAAAGATTAAAGAACAAGTACACAATACATAATTTATACTGTTTCACTTCTCAATCCAGAGAAGCTACATCTAATTTCCTAACCAACAAGCTAGGATCTAACTATATGCAATCTATTCTTACAAGTTTTTAAAATCACTCTTAATCAAACCTAGACTAAGAACAAGGCATCTAACACCTATAGAGCCTTTGTGATCAAGACTTAGAGAAACACCCCTCCTCTAATCTTCCTCTAGAAAATCCTATTCTAGACAAACTTTAAGAAACTATTGTACTAGTTACAAACTCTGAATTTCTAAAAGAAATTAAACCAAAGTAACAAGGAGAGATACAACCTGGGATCCAATGCAGATGTATGTAGATGATTAAGAATCTTGAACCAAGGTTGAATGAAAATCTCAGAACAATCTCTCCACAACTTTTCTTTAGCAAGTGCCCAAAAGGTAATCCTCACAAGGTTTCTTGAAGTTTGTTGAAACAGAGGATTTTTGGGAAAACCACTAAAATGCTCGTAGTATCTTTTCTCTTTGAAGATTGGGTTATGAAATTCGTTGTTTTTAAGTCAAACAAGTTGTAGCTATTTATTAAAATAATAATTATAACTGACAGTAATCGATTAAATCACTTAAGTAATCGATTAAAGTATTCTTCAGGCTTTCTGGAAAAGCTTATGAGCAATGTAATTGATTATCACAGGAAGCTCTAATAAAAAATAGAACCAAGTAATCGATTACTATAGTGTTGTAATCGATTATCATAGGAAGTCCATTATGTGATTTTGAATTGTGTAATCGATTACCATATACTCGTAATCGATTAAATAGTTTCTCTGTTTTCAAGTAATAAATTACCACTTGCTGATAATCGATTAAATCAGTGAGAAAATATATTTTTCCCAGAACTTGAAACATGGAACACTTAGCTTTTTATGCACTTATGAAAACCTTGAGTTTCAGAAAAGCTTTTTATGAAACTTTTACTTTGTGAAAGCATGAATGCAAAACCATGAATGAGTTTTATGCAATGGATCATAAGAGGCATCAACTTAGACATACACAAATTACAAATGTCATTCAATTGAACTGACATGTAAAAAGCCTAAACCTTTATGTTTAAGATCACCATCTTCTTGGATCCTCTTTTGCTCCCTCTGAGTCTAACAAATTGTGCATATGTGAGATTTTTCCCATCATTGTAGATTCTATTTGCTTTCAACCAGAAAGTAAACATAGATTCTTTTACACTTGGCTTAGAAAGCAATGTATCCATATCTTCATCATCATTAAAAAGAATAGAATGTTCACCTATAGATGAAAGTATAATCTCTCAACAACTGGTGTCCTTCCATGCATTGTGTTTCTATACCATCTGGTGATGTTACAATAACAACAATTATCCTATCATATCCCTTGTTGATGTACTTAAGTAAGTACTTTATTGAAATACTTTGGTTAAACCATTCAACATTGATATGTGCTTTGTACTTTAGCAGCAACTTTGGATTATAAGGGACAACATAATGATTATCAACCATGACACCATTCTTTTCAACGACATTCCCATCATTTCTTCTTCTATATATAAGGTAACCGTCCTGGTCAACAATAGTTGTTTTTTGGAACTTTATAGGGAAAAATTTAGAACATTTATCATCTTTCATGCATGGTGAACATCTGTTAGCTGATACACATGGACCATGTGTTAGTTACAGGGGGAGCTTGAAGAGGATCAAGATGTTGAGACTCTTAGTCTTGGATGTTTTAGCTTTTACATGTCATTCAATTGAAGGCATATGTAATCTTTAGATGTCTAAGAGTTTCATCTAATGATCTATTGCATTGCATAAACATCATTCATTGGCTTGCATTCATGGTTTTATAAAAGGCATATGTTTTGTGAAAAAGATTTTAAAGTATTCATGATTGCATTGAAAAGCCAAAGTGTTCAAAGCTTATATTTTAGAAAAACATATTTTCTCTAGTTTAATCGATTACCAGCTAATGGTAATCTATTACTTAAGCTTTGATGAACACTTTAATCGATTACATCTATATAGTAATCGATTGCACATCACAAAGTCACAGAAATATCTTCCTGTGATAATCAATTACGATTTGTGGTAATCGATTACTTGGCTCGTTCTTGGAAATAAAACATTTTGTGTTAATTGATTACAGGATGATTTAATCGATTACTTTGTTCATATATCTTTTCCAAAAATCTCAAGAACACTTTAATTGATTAAACTTGTTAACAATCGATTACTTTGTTCATATATCTTTTCCAGAAATCTCAAGAACACTTTAATCGATTAAACTTGTTAACAATTGATTACATTAGAGGTTTTAATCGATTACATGACGATTTAATTGATTACATTCAGTTACAACAGTTTATTATAAATACCTGTTGGGTCTTTTGAAAAATACAGATCATTACACTACGAAATTTTCATAGATTTTCAAAAGCCTTATGAAGTGAGAAAAAATATTCTGAGTTACTAAGCTCTTGTCCCACAAATTCTAAATCTTCATGTTGCATTGAAAGATTTATTCTTGGACAAGATTTTAAAGAAGTTCTTGGAGAGTTTGCTCGAAAATTTGTTTTTCAACTTGAATTAAGATTGGTAAATCATGTGCATTCATATTCATTGGATCATTAGGTTGTCTCTCTCCATTAACTTTGCTTGTAAATTCATTTTAGAATTTTTTGTTGTTTGTAACTATTAAAATAGAATTCTTAAGGCTTGTCTAGAGTGGGTTTCTCTAGAGGGAAGAGTAGAGAAGGATTCTTTATGTCTTGATTACTAGGAGTCTAAGGGGATTAGATTTATGCTCTTAATCTAGGTTTGATTAAGGGTGATTTGTAATAACCTTGAAAGAAAATAATATTGTGAAAAATGGAAATCTAACTAATTTTGGTTAGAAGAAACTGGATGTAACTTCTCAAAGGTGAGAAGTGAACCATTATAAGTTATTGTGTTGATTACTTTCTTTAATCTCTTATATCTGTCTTAATCTGTGATTCTTTCATGAAATCTTTCTTAATCAACAAGTATAAAGTTTTGTAATTTTTTTCTTGAGCTGAGTGGTTTGATTGGTTGGAGCATTCTTGGTTTAATTGTGATACGATCTTATTACTCTGATTCTTTAAAGTTTTTTTTAAAAGGCCAAGTTTAAACCAATTCATCCCCCTCTTGGTTATTGTGTGTGTTCATACTGTTTTCCACCATGTATCATATGATTCTTGACACACGCATGTAAAATTGGATCTTCCTTTTGATCTGGCAGCTCAACTGAGATAATTTTGTCTATATCTTTAGGAGTTGGATACTTGTTGGAAGGATGTAAAAATAGAAGACTGTGAGCATGAGGTAAACCTCTTTTTTTGGAATTCAATAGTGTAAATATCTGAGGATAAAATTGGTAAATAATAAGCGCAATTAGTACATTAAGATAATTTGAATTGCTATACGCTTAATTATAATGAGATTAAATGGCGAATAAAGCTTAACTTACATGCAAGTACTTTCCCAAAAATTTCATTATTCTTTAAGTTAATTAGCAGCTGATCAAGCTTGATTTTAAATACTCAGACATTTATGTCGAAGAAGGAGAAGATCTTCGCGGCGAAGGAGAAGAAGCAAAGTGAGGTAGTGAGAAAGGGCAAAGAGAGAATACAGCGTAGAAAGAGAAAGTATATGAGATAACAAAGAGAGAGGAGATGAGTTTTCCATAAGTCACTAATATCCTTTTCCTTTCCCACTACGTTGACATTGATGTGAGAGGAGATGGAGACGTTTGCTTTTTTGGGTTTCCAGATGTGGCTCAAGGTGGAACTGTGGAAATGTGGAAGTGAGGTTTTCTTTTTGCTAAAGTTAGCTATTACCTTTTATATTAACATTAAGATAGCTGACACTGGTTTTTTTTACTATATATATATATATATAAGTTTAAAATGAATTACATCTTTTGGTTCAATCCTTTGGCCTTGACAAAGTTAGACCAACCAGAAGTAAGATAACATCCGTTGTCTCTTCTACGATGTCCTCCACGCATACATGGATATACTATACCAACAATACCCTGTTGATTGGTCTAGATTACAAAAAGCATTTAAGAACACCACATTGATGTGTGTGGCACTCTTGTTCGCGAATAGTGTGAACTAACAAGAAGGAGCAAATATGCTCTGGCCGCTACAACCCACTGCCTAGCTTCACAATTGGCAGCATACAATTCTCGAAGCCACGAGAGTCGAACATATGCCCCATGGCATTGTTCGATCTCAGCATGCGCGTCCTCAACTGTCACTTCCAGCAACTCAATCAATAATGTCATCGCCTCCCCCACGTCAAGTGCATCATACGTCTGGAAAGCTCCTATAACTGGTAGGTGGAACAATGACGCAGCATCATCTAGTGTCAGGCTAACTTCTACGATTGGCAAGTGAAAGCTGCTGGTCTCTGGGTGCCACCTCTCCACAAAGGCGGATAACAATCCTCTATTTCCGGTCTCGACCGAGGATGAAACCAATGGGCTAAACCCAGTAAAAGCGACCAGTCCTTCAATCTTAGGTGCCGGGGTCCAAATTTGGCAACTTTGCATCCATGAGAAGCCAATTTTAACTCAGGACGTTCCTACAAATAAGTTATCGTCAGAGGACATCACATTTTCAATTATAAGTTCTTTTGTAAGGTATAATTTGGCATAAAACTATCTCTCTGGCCCACACTCTAAGCGTGACGTGGTTACCATAGCCTCTCAAAATCGAACAGTCTTTCGGACCACCTGGAAAACCTTTGACTCACTACCTATGTCATCTACCACATAGGTATCTGGCTCATCCTGCTTTTCCTGAACAACTAATTCCTCAACAACAGACCAACTGCTCATCATCGTCTTCGGGCGGAGGCGGTAGGCCTACGGCATTCAACGTCTTCCTTTGCATTATCAACATCACGTGTTCCAAATGCTCGATCTACAGCTCTCCCTAGAGCTTTACGCAAATTTAGCGTTTTCACCATATCCTGTACCAATAATAAAACAACAACTTTTTCAATTGAGGAAATATTCACATATAGTCATCAAACTAAAATAACAAAGAAAGAAAACATCAAACTAACAACAAGAGTCAAAGGACAATGATCCAAAGTCTTGACCCTAATTCAAAGGATAATGATCAAACTATTAGGATTAGTTTTTATTGCTTCAAAGGTTTTCATTTTTAACACACAAAACCACACCTAAACAGTTCCAAGTGACTAAACTATCTAATTTAATGAAACTAAGGGTTAAACTAATCCTAATAGACTCAAAATGCATGCAATCAAAGGATAATGATCAAACTATTAGGATTAGTTTTTATTGCTTCAAAGGTTGTCATTTTTAACACACAAAATCACACCTAAACAGTTCCAAGTGACTAAACTATCCAATTTAATGAAACTAAGGATTACACTAATCCTAATAGACTCAAAATGCATGCAATCAAAGGATAATGATCAAACTATTAGGATTAGTTTTCAAAGGTTGTCATTTTTAACACACAAAACAACACCTAAACAATTCCAAATGACTAAACTATCAAATTTAATGAAACTAACGGTTAAACTAATCCTAATAGACTCAAAATGCATACAAAAGTTACATGAATATGAATATGAAAAACATGACATCAAATGCAACGCATCAACTAACAACACAACAATTTTAAGAATTCTGAACCTAGCCCCAAACAATATTTACAATATCTAAGTAGACAAATTATAGGAGTACAATTCCAAACTATGTTAAAGCTTGCAAGCCATAAATTGTATCAAGTGTTTGTTCATGAGCATATCCAATAGTCATATGTCTTTTGTTTTGCTTTGCAAGAATGCTCATTAAACATAAATATTCCATATCACATTCAGCAATTCATCAACCAGTTCATTGTGCTTTCTCAAATTAACCATAATAATATGAAAAAGCTCTTACTTTCAAATTGCAATTTTTTAAAAATTTCAAAAAAGGGATCATACAGATTATGCAATCCTTATGAAGCTTACGGATTGTGTAATCCGTATGCTTCATACGGATTGCATAATCTGTATGATCCCCAAACCATTCTTACCGATTGGCTAATCCGTATCACCCCCACGGATTAACCAATCATAATGATCCCATCACAGCAAAAGACGCTCACCACTCACCGTGACGCAAACACGACCACCAATCACCTGCAAATCCAACAACCCCCACGCACACTACCAATGCCACCACCGTCAGCGCCACAACGACCAAGAAGAAGAAACCAAAGAAAAACTCCACGTGCACCTGCTGTTGAGGAACGAACGCAAAAGACAAAAGCTGTTTAAAAAACTAAACTTAATTAAAATAATGTCAGGGGTATTTTCAGTATTACACTATTATCATATAGTGTATGAAGAAAATGATATAGTGTAGGAAGCAACACTCTTCTTATTATGGTATTAACGTTAGTCAAGGATACCATTATTAAAGACATGCATAAAAGGATTAAATTATAGACAGACACACAGTCCAACAATTATTTTCATTTTTTAAGATAAAGTTCTTCTTGAACGTTCTGTTACTATTAAAAATAAACAGGACACAGGAGTAAACTATGACATAAAATACAATATGTTGGATACAGAGATAGAGAAGGTAATGCAAGCAAGGAAGCTACGAGTACGAGGGTTGCACATTTGTCAATTGTCATACGAAATTACATCACCATGAGTTTGAAATAACAACTTCAAAACAGTGACAGGAAGAGCCTAAAATTTCTCCTATATATGAAAAAGTTGCACTAGTGTTTAATTGAGCCTCGAAAGCGATATTCCATGACCTCATTCCCATATTACAAAGTATTAAATAGTAATAATATAATTGATTTAACGATGATCAAGGAATCGTGAGAAACGGTACGTACGTGTCGCAGGTTCCTGCTAGTGCATGATTTTTACGTATACAATCCAAGAATTGATCCATTTATCAGTGGCTCAAGGCCCGACGATTTTTTTTATTTGTTTAAATACATTTTTTACCATCTAATTTAACATTTTTTAAATTTTATCCTTACAAATTATTATTTTTTAATTCTTATAAAATATGTTTGCTTTTTTTGTTATTGTTAAAGCGCTTTAAATAACACTTTAGTCGGTAAAAAATATTTTAAACGTGAAAACATACTATTTAAAACACTTTAAAGATAAAAAATAAAATAAATACATTTTATAAAGATTAAAACAAAAAAAAAATTATAAGGACAAAAATAAAAAGTACTAAATTACGTAAACGAAAAAATATTTAAATCAGTTTTTTATAAGGTGTTTTATACGATAATATCACTAATATGTTTCGTTTGATCCTACTAGAAATAATATGTTTGAGTCATTGTCGCTTCTCATGTCTAGTTTAAAGTCTATAAGAGGTTAAAACTTTCTTTGACCAAATATACTAATTCATTATTTCTTATTATAATTTTTTTAAAATTTAATGATAATACCCTGTCATGTAATCACAAATTGCCATTTGTATTACTTTGAAGGTAATTTTATAAAAATTAACAAATTTATTATAAATAATGAGTTATAATTGAATTATAATATAAAATAATTTTATACTATTAGTTCATATTCCTTTTTTTTTCATTTTTTTTCACCTAATAAATTTAAGTTTTTATTTCTTAGACCAGAGCACAATTTATCTGATTCACTTTCTCTTTACAATAATTATGTATATACATATATAAAATTATTAGTTGTTTCTAACTTTTTAAATATTAGATTTCAGTATTTTGAAAGTAACTTTTTATATTATTTTTTTGTCTCAGATTATAACAAACTAGTATAATATCAAATTATTTATTTTCTTAAAACTTATTCTTCTCTAAACTTCATGTTACTTACTTTTATATTTAGGCTAAAATGTTTTTTTTTTCCTCAAATATGAAAATATTCAGAATTTATCCTCCAAAATTTTCAATGTTTTTTGTCCTCACAAAATTAAAATGTGTTATTTTTTGTATGGAGCAAGGTTCGGAAATTCGAACCTACGTGCATGACTTTTTTACATTTAGTTATATGCACAACTAATATAAAAAAAATGTCATATTTTACATTTATTATATGCATAACCAATGTAAAAATGTCACATTTACACAAATTATATGTATAACTGATGTAAAAAGTCATCATTGTAGGTTCAGATCAAAAAACAATACATTTCAACTTTGTAAGGAAGAAAAACATATTAAAATTTTTGCAAGACCGAATTTCGAACATTTGCATATTTATGAAGACATAAAACATATTTTAGCCTTATACTTATTTCAATTATTTAGGAATATTTTTAATAATATAAATAATATATTGGTTTGTAATTTTTTATTTTTTTACATAATTAAAAACATTTGTATAACACATAAAATACTTATTGTTATGCTCTAGTGTTTACATTGCTCTTATCGAGGATGATAAAAGGAGTTAGAAGTTGATCATCATTACTTTGTCGAGGGGAGAGTGGTAAGGATGACAGTGAGCAAGTGATGCATAAAAATAGTACTCACACAAGGAAAAGTGTATCATACATCGTAGGGACAATGAACCTAAGTCTGCATACTGAACCCAAAGGACCATGACATTCCCAAATAATCAATTCTATTACAAACTAGACAATTTAAGTTTTATCAAATAAAGAAAGGTTTGTGATCAATTTTATTTTAACGAAAAGAAGAATTAAAGTGGAAGAGTTGATGAGAAAACAATTATTATGAATTTTCCCCCAATTCTATTCTAATGAATCTCCATTTATCACCAGTTACCAGTATTCCCCCAAGTCAATTATCAGCCTTTGATCTTGGTCTAATAACGCTCCTTGGTCTATATAAATATTCAATTGATCATAGAAATATTAATTTAGGTCAAGGGATTGAGTTCTTAAATCAAAGGGAAGATTAATTAATTAATCTACTAAGCGTTCACATAACCAGTTTGATCATGCAAATTATATGAAAATGATTAATTCTTAAATCAATCAATCCGGAGCAGATGATCACTGCCAGAAATTAATTAAGATTTAAAATGATAAGTTCTAAAATAGCAGTTAAGAACAAAGAAGAAATCTAATGATTGAATAGCATCAAGAACTTTAATAGAATCAGAAAAATGGGTATAAGGGTACAACTATATCACAATATGTTCATTTCTCTTCCCATTTAATTTTTCTCATTTTTCTCATTTAATCAGAAAAAGGGTATAAAGGTACTCTATCACAATAGAATCAGTAAAAGTTTATTATTTTTCTCATTTAATTATTCTTCATTTTTCTTCCCTCTTTTAATTGCACATCAATATGTTCATTTTTCCCCCCATTTTGGCTTATCAAAGACAAAATGATCCAGTTATAATGAAATAAGCAAGGAAGAGATAAACAACATTTTATTTATTGAAAGAAAGATGCAGAAACATATGATTAAACATTAGAGACAGTTGCTGACTAAAAGAAAGAAATTACATCCACCAAACTAGAGATCATCAAAATCCTTAAGAGTCATCCGAGTCTCTATGTTTTCTAGCCTAGTGGTAATCTCTTCCATGGAGGAATGAACCTCAGCAGAGTATTCATGATGTAGAGCTATCATTGCATCCATCTTTTTAATCATTAGAGATTCAAAAGGAGTCCACTGTTCAGCAGGACCAGCTTCAACATCCTCTTCCTCTTCAGCTCCTTGTTGTTAGATACAGGGGGGCAGGAAGGTGGATCAAGATATATGGTGAAGATGGATGAGTGTTTTAGCATTGTACATGCCATTCAATTGAAGGCATTTGTAAATTGCTTGATGTAGGAGAGAATCATCCTATGATCCTTTGCATTGCATAAACATTCATTAACTTGAATTCATGATTTTACAAAAGCACATGGTTTGTGAAAAGGTTTAAGATTTCATGATTGCATCAAAGACAAGGTTTTATGATTCCAAGTTTTTGGAAAAAACCATTTTGGATTGTGTTAATCAATTATCACATATTGGTAATCTATTACTTGAGCCTTGAAGAACATGAATCGATTACCAACATTAACTAATCGATTACTCAGTATAAACACATAACATGACTTGACTGTGATAATCGATTACCAACATTAAGTAATCGATTACTTAGTATAAATACAGAACATGACTTGACTGTGATAATCGATTAGCACTTATTCATAATCGATTACTTAGTTATCTTTTGAAAAGAAGTATCCCTGTAGTAATCGATTACAGGTCGAAATAATCGATTACTTTGTTCATATATCCTTTCCAGAAAACTAAAGAACATTTTAATCGATTAAATTTGTTTTCAATCGATTACATTTGAAGTTTTAATCGATTACATTGGCGATTTAATCGATTACATTCAGTTACAACAGTTACAACTGTTTTTTATAAATTGTTGATGGGTTTTCTAAAACTCACAACACATTACTCTATGAAATTATTCAAAGTTTTCATAAGCTTTCTGAAAATGAGAAAGGATATTCTGAGTTCTAAAGTTCTTGTCCCACATATTCAAATCTTTATGGTGTATTAAAAGATTTCTTAGGCAAGATTTCAAAGAAGCAGTTGGAGAGGAAGTTCTAAAATTGTTTTTTCATTTTCAACTCTGATTGGTAAACCATATTCATTTATAATCATTGGATAATCAGGTTGTCCCTCTCCATTAGCTTTGCTTGTAAATTCGTTTTTGTATTTTTGGTTGTTTGAAACTATTACAAAGGGTTCTTATAGCTTTTTCTAGAGTGAGTTTCTCTAGAAGGAAAAAGTAGAGAAAGATTCTCTATGTCTTGATCACTAGGAGTCTAATAGGTTTTAGATTTCTATTTTTTATCTAGGTTTGATAAAGGGTGATTGTTGTAAAGCTTGTAAGAATAGAAATTTGTGAATATTGGAACTCTAATCTAGTTTTGATTAGAAGAACTGGATGTAGCTTCTCTTTTTGAGAGGTGAAGCAGTATAAGTTCTTGTGTTGATCTCTATCTTTAATCTCTTCTTGCTATCTTGATCTGTGATTCTTGGTAAATTCTTTATTACTTAACAAGTTAAGTTTTTGTAATTGTTTTCTTGGACTGAGTGGTTTGATTGATTGTAGCATTCATGGTTTAATTGTGATAAAGATCATTTAACTCTGATTTTCTAAAGATTTAAAAAAAGTCAAGTTTAAACCAATTCATTCCCTCTTGGTTATTTTGTGTATTCACATTGTTTTCACTTGTCCTTCATCAGCACCACCTTGAGGAACTTGTTCTCCAGCCATCATCCACCCATTTTGGGTTTTCATCACACCCAATTTGGTGAGATGCTTTTCAAAGATGTGGTTGGTGATGTTTGTGGTGTTGTCCACAATCTCATTTGACATATCGATTCCAAAATAGTCAATGAACCTTGAGACTAATACAACAGAGGGGAATTGGTAGCTTAGTAACCTTTTAAACTTCAGCATAGTCTCCACAATGACTAGAACCCACTTAATCTGAGTTGTAGTCTTCATCCCATACGCCAATTGCAGGTCACCATTTGTAATTTGAGCATGATTACTGGACCTTCGTGTGAGGATGTAGGTGATAATATAGTGAAAAAGTCTGTCTTCACTAGTCATATTACTCGCCCCTAATCCGATTTTTAGTTTGGCTTGGGGATCCAGCAACATACCCCTGTATCTTGGAATATCCACCTATTTCTTCATCAAACTTTCTTACTCTTTCACAGGAGATCCCAACTACTGCATTCCAGAAAGCTTCATCAATCTCCATAGCAACTCCATTCACTTGGGAATGGAGAACCCCAATCATACTTGCTTTGGCACAAGTGTAAAACACTTTCACCAATTCAGGGTAGAATGTACCCTTCATCTCAAGCAAGCTTTTTTCAGCCCTTGAGCCTCCAGCATAGCAGGGAATGCGAATCCATTAATAACAAACCAGTCAAGCTCAAGATACTTGGGAGGCATGACAAGTTTGGTTGCATTGAACTGTATATAGTTTTGTCTCTCAGCTTCATTGGTGAACCAGGTATTAAGCCTGTTCATAGCAGCATTTGAGGATTCTCCAGCTTTCCTCTTGTTGGTTTTGGTTCTTTTTGGGGTAGATGGGTTAGACATGATGAGTTTCAAAACAATAGGAATACCCACAATAACCAAGAGGGGGGTGAATTGGTTTAAACTTGGTCTTTTAAAATTATTTATCAAATCAGAGTTAAAGGATCTTTATCACTTTTAAAACCAAGAATGATCTTATTCAATCAACTTACTCAATTCAAGAAACTAATAGCTCAAAATAGAACTTGTTGGGTAATGATAATGAAAATAAGATCAAATGAACAAGATGACTTGTAGAGATAGAGATAAAGAAAACCAACACATGCAATTTATACTGGTCCACTTCACAACAGAAGCTACATCCAATTTCTTCTAATCAATACTAGATTAGAGTTCCACTATTATAAATTTTTGTTCTTACAAGCTTTACAACAACCTTTCTTTATCAACACTACATAAAGAATAGAAATCTAAAACCTATTAGACTTCTAAGGAACAAGAACCAGAGAACACTACTCTGTTCTTTCCTAGAGAACACTACTCTAGCCAAAGCTTCAAGAATCCACTTACAATAGTATCAAATAAGAGAAAAAAACAAAATTACAAATAAAGATAATGGAGAGAAACAACCTGATGATCTAATGGATATGAATGCATATGAATTACCAATTGAGGTTGAATAGCAGAAAATAGAATTTCAGAACATGCTCTCCATTAAACTCTTGAAGTTTCTTGCCCAAAAATCATTCAATAGCTCATGATGATTAAACAGTGGGACAAGAAGTTAGTAAATCCAGAAAGTCACTTTAAAACTCTTAGAAGGCTTGTGTATGCTTAGAAAATACGAAGTGTTCAAGTTACAAATCAAGCAAAGCCTTCCTTCCATTTATAACAGAACTTTGTAACAACCAGTAATTGATTACACGCGCCCAATAATCGATTAAAATGCATATGTAATCGATTAAATTATTACTTAATCAATTAAAGTGTTTAAGGCAGATTTCTGGGTTTCACAACAAACAATATAATCAATTAAACTGAGCTGTAATCGATTAAATCAGAAAAGTCTCATTTCAGAAATAGCATGTGTAATCGATTATGAATGATGGTAATCGATTAAGGCAGCAAGGCAAGCTTTTTCAGATAGCATATGTAATCAATTACAAATGATGGTAATCGATTAAATTAGTGATAACATGATTTTCAAGTTAGCTTGTGTAATCGATTACAATAAATGGTAATCGATTAAAGCAGAAATGTATTATATTTGAATTATACCATGTAATCAATTACAAGAAATGCGTAATTGATTAATATGAACATTAAAGCTTTCCCAGTTGTAAACACAAGTCATATAATCGATGAATCCGTGATGTAATTAATTAAACTATTTATCAAAGCTTTTCCAGTTTTAAACATGAATAAAATAATCGATTAATCTCATGGGCAATCGATTAACACAGTGAAATAACATTTTTCCAAAAGCTTTACCCATTTATATATTTTTTGAAATAGCTTTGGTTCTTTGAAAAAAAACACTTAAGCATATAAATAATTATATGTATGCAAATGCAAGGATCAACAGATTTGATTCTCATACACTTGGATTTGGATTTCAATCTTCAAGGCATGTGAGAAGCTCAAAACACTTTTAAGTCAAAAGCTTCATTCTTCTTGTTGCTCCCCCTATATCCAACAGAGTTTAGGTTGAAGAAAGGAATGGACAAAAGTTTGTTTAATGAGAAAGAGGCAGAGCACAGGAATTTGCTCAGCCTGCTTAAGGAAGAAGGAGATTTTTTCCAGGTGTGAAGTTTCAGCCTTTGAAAACCTGAATTTGTAGAGGTTTGAGGTTTAAAATTTGAATTTTGAAGCCATTTGTAAAAGCTATTTCGTGTTTCAGGAAGGTCTGGATATACTGAACCAATTTTGAATTTTGAATTAGAAATAAGATTGTCAGTTTTGAATCTTGAAAATTGTGCAAATTTGCAGAAACGCCATAGATAATCAATTACATAACTCTGGTAATCGATTATTTCGAGGAAAAGTTTGTCTCTGAGCATAGCGTAATTGATTAATACGAGGACGTAATTGATTACTCCAGAAAAATTTGAATATTGAAGCAACTCTCAAGCATTTAGTAATCTATTAAAAGACAGGGTAATCGATTACTCCAGAGAGTTTCTTAATCATAAATAGCCCTAAGCAGCAAGTAATCGGTTAAAACGAATGCGTAATCGATTACTCCAAAGAGTTTTTGTTTTTGGATTGCATTTAAAAACCAAGTAATCGATTAACCCACAAGGTAATCGATTACTCTAGGGAATTTTTGGCTCTAAATTTTCTCTAAACGTCAAATAATCGATTGATACACACAGTAATCGATTAAAGCAGGGAATTACGCAGTGAACAGTATTTTTCATCAGAATTGCGATTTTCTATCATATGTGATGCATAGTCAATTTTGAGTGGTATTTCATGTAGTTAGACAAATCATAGCCATGCTATCATAGATTAGATTCAAGAATTCCAAGCATGTTCCTAAGATAATAGAATCTATCTCGAGAAAGGGGTTTAGTAAAAATATTAGCTAATTGATTGTTAGTATCAGTAAACTCAATTTTGAGATTACCCTTTTGGATGTGATCCTTGAGAAAATGATGTCTGATCTCTATGTGTTTTGTCCTTGAGTGCATGACTGGATTCTTTAATAGGTTTATTGCACTTGTTTTGTCACATAGCAGGGGAATTCCTTTCAACTCCACACCAAAGTCTTGGAGTTGTTTCTTAAGCCACAAACTTTGTGCACAACAACTTCCAGCTGCTATGTATTCAGCTTCTATTTTTGAAAGAGCAACACATGATTGCTTCTTACAATCCAATAAATTAGTGAGCTTCTTCAACAAGTGGCATGTTCCACTGGTGCTTTTCCTGTCTAATTTGCATCCTACAAAATCAGAATCTGAGTATCCAATTAAATTCAGTAATGCACCTTTGGGATACCAAAGACCAACTCTTAGAGTTGATTTAAGATATTTGATGATTCTCTTGAATGTTGTGAGGTGTGATTCTTTAGGATTAACTTGATATCTAGAACACAAGCACTCACTCAACATTATATCTGGCCTACTTGCTATCAAGTACAACAAAGACCCAATCATCCCTCTATACTTTGACACATCAACCTTCTTGACTTTTTCATCTGAATCAAGGTAAGTTGAGGTTGTCATAGGAGTTATGTCATCTTTGCTTTTCTCCATGTCAAATTTCTTGATCAATTCATTGCAGTACTTTTTTGGCTGAGAAATATCCCGTTCTTCATTTTCTTTACTTGAAGTCCAAGAAAGAATGTTAATTCTCCCATCATAGACATTTCAAATTCATTCTGCATAGAGATTGAGAATTCTTTGCACAATGATTGATTATTTGAACCAAAAACAATATCATCAACATATATTTGAACCAATAAGATATCATTGATAGATTTCTTGATAAATAATGTTTTATACACTTGTCCTCTTATGAAGGATTGGCTAAGCAAGAAGTTGCTCAATCTTTCATACCAAGACCTAGGAGCTTGCTTTAATCCATAAAGAGCTTTCTTTAGTTTGAAAACATGGTTTGGATATTTGAAATCAACAAAACCAGGAGGTTGATCAACATAGATTTCCTCCTCAATATATCCATTAAGAAACGCACTCTTTACATCCATTTGAAATAGTTTAAAATCCATTAAACATGCAAATGCAAGCAGTAATCTAATGGTCTCTAACCTTGATACTAGAGCATAGGTCTCTTCATAGTTTATGCCTTCTTCTTGGTTGTAACCTTTTGCAACCAATCTAGCTTTATTTCTGACTATGATGCCACTTTCATCAAGTTTTTTCCTAAAAACCCACTTGGTGCCAATAGGTTTGTGAGAAGAAGGTCTAGGAACAAGTTCCAAAACTTCATTTCTCTTCACCTGATTAAGTTCATCATGCATGGCAACTATCGAATGCTCATCAAGTAAAGCTTGGTGAATGTTCTTAGGTTCAATTTGAGAAACAAAAGCCATATCACAGCAGAGATTTCTTAGTGAAGATCTAGTAGATACTCCCTTAGTAACTTCACCAATTATGTTGTCAAGGGAGAGATCTCTTGTAGTTCTCCAATCCTTAGGCTTTTGATTAGGTGTTGAATTTTCCATTTCTAAATTTGGTTCTTCCTATTCATTTTCATTTGATACATTGAGTTACACATAATCTTCTATAGGACCTGCATCATTTTCACACTTCTTTTCCTCTTTAGAGGAGTTAGACTCATCACAAATAACATGAACTGATTCTTCCATGCATAAAGTTCTTTTATTGAAGACTCTATATGCTTTTCTTTGCAATGAATATCCAAGAAAGACGGCATCATCAGCCTTTGCATCAAACTTGCCAAGTGACTTTTTTCCATTATTTAAAATAAAACATTTGCAGCCAAATGCTCTTAGGTGAGATATGTTTGGTTTTCTACCTTTATATAGTTCATAAGGAGTTTTCTTTAAAATAGGCCTTATGAGTAATCTATTCAAAGTGTAGCAAACTATACTCACAGCATCAGCCCAAAAATGTTTAGGCAAATTTGTCTCATTAAGGAGTTCTAGCTCCTTCTTCAAGGGATCTATTTTTCCTCTCCACAACACCATTTTGTTGATGTGTTCTTGGAGCTGAAAATTGTGGTTGATTCCATTTTCTTCACAGAACTTTTCAAAATACTCATTTTGGAATTCACCACCATGATCACTTCTTATTGCGATAATTTTGCATCCTTTTTCATTTTGAATGAGCTTGGCTAATTTTTTTTGGATGCAATGAAAGCATCACTCTTGGATCTTAAAAAAAAGTCCATGTGAATCTAGAATAGTCATCAACTATTACAAGCCCATAGTAATTGCCTCCTAAGCTCATAGTTCTAGAAGGACCAAACAATTCATGTGAAGCAATTCAAGGGGGTCTTGAGGTGGAAACAAAGTTTTTATTTTGAAAAGAAATCTTAGTTTGTTTCCCCTTTTGACAAACATCACATAGTTTGTCCTTTTCAAACTTAAGTTTAGTTAAACCAATGAGTAAGTCTTTTCTAATAAGCTTATTCATGTGATGCATGTTAATGTGACTAGCTCTCATATGTCATAGCCACGATTCATCAACCTTACTTACTAGACAATTAATATTATGAATGAATGCATATTTTTATAGAGAGTAAGTAGATGTTACCCTTTCTTCTACCTACATGGATAACCTCATCGGATTGACCATCACATATCAAGCAGCAATTGTCATTGAAGGAAACCTTGAATTCTTTATCACATAGCTGACTTATACTTAGGAGATTGTGATTTAAACCTTCCACATGGAGAACATTTTTTTATCTTTGTTTTAAAGTTGTATCCTATATTTCCTTCTCCAATTATCTTTCCTTTGTTGTTGTCGCCATAAGTGAAAAATCATCCATCTTTTAGAGTCAAATTCGTAAGCATGGACTTGTCACCCGTCATGTGTCTAGAGCATCCACTGTCTATGTGCCATAATTATGATTTAGCTCTAAGACACACCTGCAACAATCAAATTAAGTAGCAAAGAAAGGTACCCAATTAAGGTTGGGTCCATAAGGGTTAGCTATTTTTCTATTTTTCTTTGGAACCCAAATGCAGTCTCCATTAGGCACATAGAACCTTCTAGCATAACACCTTTGAGATGTGTGACCTTTCTTCATGCAGTAATTGCAAGTTACAGATTTTGATGCTCTTACAAAATGAGTCATTTGGGTATGCTTTGTTTTTTAAAAAGCCATTTTGATTTATCTGTTTTGGAGGTACAAACTTGGTTTTTCCAAAAGGTTTTGCTTGATGTTTGTAACCCAATCCAGATTTATTTCCAGCATACTTTTGCACACTTAGCATTTCAGCTAAATTGTATTTTCCTCTATAAAGCCTTTTCAAAAGATCAACCAAATAAGAATTTTCTGAAAGCAATAACATATATTTTTCAGATTGACTCATTTTGAAATCATCGAAGTCTTTTTGTAAAGCTTTGCATTTATCTAAACTTGTATAAGAAGAAGCACATACACACCCATTGGCTTTGTAGCTTGAAACAAGTTTTTCATTTTCTTCTTTCAAGTTACAAAGTTCAGCTTGCATTGTTGCAAGTTTGGTGACATGCCATTTACGGTTACCTTTCAGACTGTTGTTGAAGGTTGCAAGTTTTTTAGCCTCTTCATGCATATCATGGAAAACATCAATAAGTTGATCAAGGTTAGGATTTACTTCTGATTCAGCACTTGAGAATTCTTCTTCTTCATCAATTATTGATGTTAGACAAACATTTGCTTCCTTAGCTTCACTTGATGATTCAGAAGTTGTTGAAGCATTTTCTTCCCATGCAATGTAGGTTTTCTTTAGTTTTCCATCTTTCTTTGCATTCTTTTCACCTAACTATTTTTTCAAAAAGATATGACATTCAGATTTAAGATGGTCTGGCTTACCACATTCAAAGCAGTTGTAGTTGGTGTTGTTGTTGTTGTCACTCTTTTTGTTGTTGTTGTTGTTGTTGTTGTTGTTGTTGAACTTGGTGAACTTTTTGTTCTTGTTTTGTTATAATCAAAGAAGCTGAAGCAAAGGATTCAAAGATGATTGAAGTAAATGAGTTTTGATATTTTACATGCCCAATGAATTTGATGGCATATGTAATTGTGTTTAAGCCTGGTTCATTAGATAAAGCTTTATAATCCTCATTAGCAATTAATAATTCATGCATTCATACATTCATGTGTTAGGAATTAATCATGTGGTAATTGGCAAACTTATAGAATTTCATATAGGCAATTAGGAATTGTATAAAACATTTCTTCACTGCTTTAATCGATTATTTAGGTGAAATAATCGATTACAGGAGTGTGAATGTTTTCTGGAAAATGCCTTATGAACATTTTAATCGATTACCACTGGCTCGTAATCGATTAAATTAACTTTACACAGAATTGAGAACTTCCTGTGATAACTGATTATCTTGGAAAATAATCGATTACATAAGCTTCTGCATAATTTTACACAACATGTTTATTTGGTTTAATCGATTACCATATTTTAGTAATCGATTAAACATGCATTGTTAAGTTTTAGGCATGGTCTGTGTTAATCGATTAAATAGGTACTTAATCGATTACTTGTATGCATTGTAAAACTTAGTTTGTCTTGATTAATCGATTAGAAGGTGATTTAATCAATTATTCTATTCGTAACAGATTTTCAGATTTCTGATGAACAATTTAATCAATTATATAAATAAAATAATCGATTACAATAGTTAAAATAATCGATTACATTGATGAATTAATCGATTACAGTTAGTTAAAACAGTTTTTTTATAAATAGAGAAGCTGAGTCTGAGTGAGAAAAAGTAAGAAAGAAAGAGTTACTCGTGCAAACCTTGTGATATACATATTCTAAAGTTCTCAAGTGTACCCAAGATTGAAATTAGTGAGATAATCAAATATGATGAGTGTCATTGAGATTTACTTGAGTTTTTGGTCTTGATACTCATGGATTGAAGACTTATTCAAGCTAGAGCTTAAAGATAGTTATCAAGAAATAGTGGTAGTCATCTTTTGCATGTAATCTCAGGTTGATTAAATCATTCATATCATTGTAATTGCTGAGGAATATAAGGTGATATCTTTCTTGTACCTAAAGCTTTTGTTTTGTTAATATTTGTTGTATAATTGTGTTGTATTTCCATATAACATTTGTATTCTTTAAAGCTTTTTCTAGAAAGGGTTTCTAGAGGGAAGAACAGAGAGGAGATCTCTAGTTCTTGGTCTTTTGAAAAGTCTATAGGGAGTAGATTTTGAATTTTACCTAGGGAAGGTAAGAGAGATCATTTTTTAAGCTTGTAAAGAACAAATATTTATTATAGTGGAACTCTAACCAAGGTTTGGTTGGAAGAAAACTGGATGTAGCCTCCGGGGTTGAGAGGTGAACCAGTATAAATCTTGTGTGCATTAGATTTCAGTTTATATTTCATTAAATTCTTGAAGTATAAAATTTGTTCATCTTATAAATTTGGTTACTGCACAAGAGTAATTTGATTGATGAAGTAAATTGATTTCTAATTGGTTTTAAATTGATACGATCCTTTTGAAGTCTTCCGCTGTTATAAATTTTGTAAGGAAATTTTAAAACTCCGCGGTAAAACCAATTCACCCCCCCTTATTTTATTTTCATAAGTGTTCATTATATTTTCAATTGGCATCAAGAGCTGGTTCTTATAATTTGCTCAAGATCTTTTTAAAATCCTTGACAATGAATACTAATCAAATAGCATTCAAAGATGGAGCGTCATTGAATAGACCACCTTTATTTGAAGGAGAACATTTTAACTTTTGGAAAAACAGAATGCAAATCTTCATCCAGTCAAATGACCCGGGTGCTTGGAATTGTATTGAGAAAGGCCCTTTCATTCCAACCAAAGTTGTTGATGGCAAATAAATACCAAAAGAATGGGATGAAATGTCTGATATAGAAAAGAAGTCAACTCAATATGATTTCAAGGCAAAGAACATGATAACTTCTGCATTACCTTTCGATGAATTTTTCAGGACTGTTAGGTGTAAAAGCGCTAAAGGAATGTGGGAACTGCTTGAAATAACGCATGAAGGTACATATAATGTGAGAAGATCAAGGAAACATACTCTCATTCATGAATATAAAATGTTCAAGATGAGAGATGATGAGAATATGTCACAACTTCAAACTAGGTTCACCCACACAATGAATCACTTGCTTGGGCTAGGGAAGATTTTTGATGTAGAAGAGCTGAACATCAAGATCCTCAAATGCCTAACAAGGGAATGGAAGCCTAAAGTCACAACCATCAAAGAATCAAAGGATTTATCAAAGATGTCCATGGCAGCTATGTTTGGTAAGCTCCTTGAGTATGAACTTGAATTGTCAATTAACTCATAGTGAAGATGCAGATAAAAGGCATAACAGTATAGCATTAAAAGCTACACCTTTAAAGATTGAAAGAGAAGAAGATTCAAGTGAAGATGATGATGATGAGAATATAAATCTCATTGTAAGGAAGTTTACCAAGGTTTTGAGGAAGAATAAAAATAGAAGGCAACCACAACAAAAGAAAAGAAATGACAGCACCAACAAGAACAACAATCCCTTCTCCATCACTTGCTTTAAATGTGGAAAGCAAGGTCACATAAAGTCTAAATGCCCATCATTAGCACAGAAGCCACAAGCTGAGAAGAGATCAAAAAGGGATGGAAAGCCTAGAAAAGCCTACATTGCTTGGGAGGATAATGAATACACAAGTTCTGAGTCCTCTTCATAAAAAGAAGTTGAAGCTCACTTATCCCTTACATCTACCATTTATGAAGAAGAAGAAACATTAAGTACAAATTCTAAGGTAAATTCTGAATTTGAAAATGTAGTTGATGTTTTTCATGAGATGCATTGTGAAGCTCAAAAACTATCTAAAACAAACAACAAGCTTAAGGGTGACTTAAGATGGCATGTATCCAAGCTTGCAGAATTGCAAGAAGAACTTTGTAAATTGAATGAGCAACATGACAAACTTCTTTCAAGTTACAAGGAAAATGGATGTACATGCTCCTTAGCCATCTCTAAGGTTGATAAATGCAATGAACTGCAGAAAGAATTTGATGAATACAAACTGAGTAAAGAAAAGGAAAATATGATTTTGCAAACGGAAAATAGTTATTTGGTTGATTTGCTAAGGAAATATTACAAAGGCAAATGTAAGTTAGATGAATTACTAAGTGTCCAAAAATTTGCTGGTGATACTTATGATTTGGGATATAAACATGGAGCTAAAACTCAAGGTAAGCTCGTGTTTGTAGCTCCAAAACATAAGTACCATAAGCAGCACAATCAACCAAATGTCTATCATAGATTTTCTCATGCTAATTCATCTAAATCTCCTACTTGCAATTATTGTATGTTAAAAGGTCATACATCATATAAGTGCTTTGCTAGAAGGTTTTATGTTCCAAATGGAGAATGCATATGGGTTGAGAAAAGAAAGAAAGCAACTAACCCCTTTGGACCCAACTTAAATTGG
>PYAF01005501.1:382777-407915 GCA_007407185.1 Glycine tomentella
GAGCTTTCCTTTGGAGATTCCCAAATTCTCTCAAAAGGGGTTTTCTCAAGAAAAGGGGTGAATGATTCAAGCTCCCAAGGTGTTTCTCTCACAATCAAAGGCCATAAGGAAGTGTTTTGGTCAAGATATATGGCTCTAGGAAGCTTGAAGGGGTCAACAATGGAGGTCTAGGGCTCAAGGAAGAAGAAGAAGCATTTCCTTCTCAGTTTTTCGCGTTTTGGGCTTTAAATAGTGGCCCTGCCCGAGCTCCCACGCTACCAGCGTGAAGCCCACGCTACCAGCGTGAAGCCCACGCTACCAGCGTGGCATTCTAGTGAAAAATAGCTTTCTGGAGCACTTCCCACGCTATCAGCATGGCTCCCACGCTACCAGCGTGGCATTCCAGAGAAAAATAGCTTTCTAGAACACTTCCCACGCTATCAGCGTGGCTCCCACGCTACCAGCGTGGTATTCCAGAGAAAAATAGCTTTCTGGAACACTTCCCACGCTATCAGCGTGGCTCCCACGCTACCAGCGTGGCATTCCAGCCGTCGCTAAATCTGTCGCTAATTCTGTCGCTAATTCCGTCACTATATCGTTTTGCGACCGAAAATAGAAAACTTAAACTTCTTTTTCCTTTTTCTTTATATATAAAGCCAAGGTTATTATACTCTACACAATTAATGATCGGCTAATTTCTCCAAATGATTGGATGTAATCTTTGTACCCTTATGTATTTTTTTATATTTGATATATATATATATATATATGAATATTTTCTATTCATTACTAGTGATGTCATTTTGTTTGTAATGCTTGATTCTACTTAATCACTAGTTTCACGAAATTGGATTCTAAGTTTAACTAGAAGGTGCTCTTAGAATTTGAACTGAATGATTTTACTATTTACGTTACGTTGCTAGGAATAGAGCATAACATTTTTATTACAAATAACACAAGATTATGATTGTAATATTGGGTTATTTACTTCATATGCGAGTGATCGATTTTCGGTAAATATCCTTAGGATTCTCGAATGCGAGGGATCGATTCGAGGTGAATTAATGTGTGCATTAGTAATGTTAGAAAATGATTCATGTGTTAATGTTAATTTCATACTGAGGGTATGAATGATGAAATCCAATCCTACGTTTTTCTTGAATTAATTAAATTTTTTTTAATTTTTTGTATTTTCGATGCATTAAATCCGTTATTTTCTTATTTTCGTTAATTCCGTAATTCTGTTATTTTCATAAACCCATGATATTCCAATCAACTTTATTGTGCATAACTATTAAACTGTTACTTTTATCTGAAATAACTGAGTAGCTCAAGTCTCTGTGGAGATGATCTCTTTATAAATTTTGTAACATGGGACAACATTGGTATGCTTGCCAATAATCTAACATAAATCTTCTACAGTACACCTATTACCCCAAGGTAAAAAGAGCCAAAAAAAAAAAACAAATGCAATTAGTTTATCCCGTGGTTCAAAGATTGGCATGAAATCATAAAAAAGAACATCAAACATTTAATAGGTAGCCCAAGCATACTACAGCAGAAACATTAATGTCTTTCATGCTAGCCACCATGCAGCCAACTCTACAACAAAATAAACACAAGATACATCATGTCATAAATATATTGATACTAATAAACTGAATTAGGACTTCCTCAGCCCAACATACATACGTCATGTTAGAATATCCAGAATATATTATAGAATATTTTTTATGATTAGTTTCCTTAATTTTTCTAGTTTCCATATTCCCTGCTGATATATCATGATTTGTATCATTATTTAGTTAGGATTGATTACAACAAATAAGGCTTAGTGCTTTAGATTTTATGAACAAGACCATCACATTGTAGCACATTACAATACTCAAATACGTATTAACCAAAGTCCCTATTATCACCTTTGCCTCCCTCAATTCATAAAACCCATAATTCCAACATATCCAAATAAGAAAAAAAAAAAAAAAAAAAAAAGGAATGCCTACCTTGAACCCATTGATTAGGGGATGACCAAGGTACTTAGTGGTAGTTTCCTTGACAAAATTTGAGTGAAACTCCACCATTTTTTCCACATTAGAAGGAGCCTTCTTTTTTGCAGACATGACAAACCCATTAAATTGACTTTCGAGTTAACACAACACAATTATCTCGAGGTTCACACAACTAGAGATCATGCACTTTTTAAAAAATAAAATGAAAATGAAAAATGGAATACAAGGGATATAGTTAGAAACAAACTCACAAGGATAGTCAAAAGTGACAACATCAACCGACTTTGTAATTTTAAAATAAAACCCATGTAACTGTATGGATGATACCTTTACATCCAATCAGAAGAGGAAGGAGCATCGGCACCGTGAGCCAAGATCACAACTGGTGACAATGTTGAAGCTTCAGTCTCGTCGTCTTTGCTCTCACGACACCGTTTTGTAGGTGGTAACAAATCCATGCCTTCAGCATAGAGAAATCCCCCAATCAAAACTCTATCTCGCTAAATTTCAATGCACACTATTAAATTTTTATTTTAGCGCCAAATGTAAGGACAGACAAGAGAATGCAGCCGATTTACAAAATAGGGGTATTTTTTTCCGATTAATTACGCTTTGGGGTATGTTTCAAATAATTTACGACAGTAAGTCGTAACAGACGTTATGACTTCTGTTAATGAAGTCGTAACTCTCTTTACGACTGATGTATTTTTTTCATTTTAAAAAATTGAAATAGTATAGTTATTTACGACTCTTTTGTAATTTTATATTGTGAGATACAACTTCGAAATCGTAAAATGAAATCATAAATAAATATACGACTTTACCTTATTTTTTTTATTTTGTATACGAATTCAAAGTCGTATTTGTAATTTTTTTATATGAAAGTTGTATGTCAATTTATGACTTTCTCTTTATATTTTTTTTTGTTAAAGTCGTTGGGAGCTACACAACTTCATCTATCTTTTTTATTTCAATTTTGTAACATTTGTGTGGTTTGAAATTATTTTAAAAGTTTTGTTTTAATTTATTAATTTTTTGTTTAGTTAATGTTATTAAAAATATTAAATTTATTTATTTAAAATTGACTAATTAATATATGTTTAATTTTTTATTTAATATTTTGTATATTTTTATATGTATTTATTTAATATTAACAATAAAAGATAATATTGTTTTTGTTTTTTAAGTTTCTGTTTGTTTTTTATTTATTTTTTGTTTTGTTTTTTTTTTATAATTGTTGTTTCATATTTTTTATTTTAAAAAATGTCTTATTTTATAATTTAGAAATTTACAAATTAAAATATGTTTAATTAAGATAATATTGTTGTTATTTAATATTGTTTGATTTAATACTATTTGATATATTTCATTTGGACTATCTATACGATTTAATTTAATATAATTTATAATTTTTGTATTTATGTTAAGAAATTTATTTTAAAGGAAATAAATTTAAATTTTATAATATTTTTTTATATTAATTTATTATACATCAAATAATATTCAATTATTATTAAGAAAAATAAATATTTGAGACAATAATACCGTAATGATTTTTTTAACAATTATTATTCAAATCTAGTAACATTTTTTTTTCTATAACTTTTACGTGCCTAAGCTATACTTTTCAGCTATAGTTTTCAGTTTTCAGATATGTAGAACTTTCACGTGCCTAAGCTATAGTTTTCAGATAATATTTAGTCCTTTCTTCCATTATTTTTTCCAATCTTAAATGGTTGTTGTTGATCCTATTTATTATGCAGCTTCTTATTTTATACAATCTTAAATGCATATTTTTGATCTATTTATTATGGTTCCATAATTTTTTCAAATGTTAAATGCCTATTAGAAGTCGTATTGACTTCCACGACTTCAAACTCGTACCACTTCTCACGATTTCCAATATTTTTTTTCTTAATAATAATTGAATATTATTTGATGTATAGTAAATTAATATTAACAAAAAATATTATAAAATTAAATTTATTTCCTTTCAAATAAATTTCTTAACATAAATAAAAAATTATAAATTATATTAAATAAAATCATACAGATAATCCAAATGAAATATACCAAATACCTTTGGAATATACCAAACACCTTAATAGCATTAAATCAAACAATATTAAATAACAACAATATTATCTTAATTAAACATATTTTAATTTGTAAATTCTAAATTATAAAATAAGACATTTTTTAAATAAAAATAGGAAACAAAAATTATAAAAAAACAAAAAAATAAAAACAATATTATCTTTTATTGTTAACATTAATAAATACATATAAAAAATATATTCAAAATATTAAATCAAACAAAAAAATTAAACATATATTAATTAGTCAATTTTAAATAAATAAATTTGATATTTTAATAAAGTTAACTAAAAAAATTAATAAATTAAAACAAAACTTTAAAACAATTTCAAATCACACAAACGTTAAAAAATTGAAATAAAGAACGTAGATGAAGTCGTGTAGCTCCCAACGAACTAAACAAAAAAAATACAAAGAGGAAGTCGTAAATTGATATACGATTTCCGTATAAAAAAATTGCAAATATGACTTTGAAGTCGTATACAAAATAAAAAAAATAAGGTAAAGTCATATACTTAATTACTATTTCATTATACGATTTTAAAGTCGTATCTCAATATAAATTTACAAAGGAATTGTAAATAATTATACGATTTCAATTTAAAAAAATGAAAAATACATAAGTCATAAACAAAGTTATAATTTTATTAACAGAATCGTTTCGTAAATTATTTGAAACTTATCCCCAAAGCATAATTAACAAAAAAAAAAAAAGTACCCCTATTCAGGAAATCGGCCCGAGAATGCAGTGTTCACCTTCTCGTTTTGGAATTTGGATTTTTTTTAACAATATAAAATCAATTTAAAATTAACTATATTAAGAATGTACTTTAAAAACATATTAAAATGTCTGATCAATTGAAATCAGATTGATTCAAATTTATAATAATTTTTATCATTTTTTTTGAAAAGTATTAAAATTAAGACGGAGTTTAGGGTGAGAAAGGCAAACATGTTCCTCACCATGGATATTTTTTTAAAGAACCGTTAGATTATTTTAGTTCTCATGATGGCTCAAATGTTTTTTCTTTTTTCTTTTACTTTAAGCACTTTTTTTGAAGAGTTTCAACATTAAATGTGATTGGTAAATACTTGTTGTTTCTCTTTTCATTAATTAAATTCAAAAACACACCTTCATTGGATTTTTTTTTCTTTTTATAAAATATCGTGCTAAATGTATTTGTACATAACAACATTGTAATTAATTTAAAATTCACGTGGCTTAAAACAAAAGCACTATAACAAAGTTGAAAATTGTTATTCCATCTATTCATTAATACATGATGTGAAATTATTAAATATATGATATCAAATATTTAAATTATCATATAAATAAATTTGAATAATTTTTCTATTTTTTTTATATCAAATACTTTTTTCAGTCATTATTTTTTATTTTTTACTTCTTGACACATGATGAGAAAAAAAATTTATTTACTTATCAGTTGTTCACTTACTTATTTTTGGATTTGTCCCTAAGGTAAAGAAATTCATTTAAAATCATTTTATAATAAAAAAATTGAAATTATTTTGAATTATTTAATTTAGAAAATCATGGCCAAATTTTGAAATAGATTTGATTATTTTATAAAAAATATTAAAAATATCAATAAAAGTGAAAAACATGTTGCTCGAGCAACAACACAATTATTTGATAATAGAGATATTTTATTTAATTTACTTTGCAAGTATTGGTTAAACTACCTAATGATACATTTTTTATACAAAAAATCCATAATATTTATTTAAGAAATTGTTTATTATGTTTTCAATAATACATGATGCAAAATTATTAAATATATGATATTAAATATTCAAATTGCCATAGAAAATAAATATTGAATAATTTTTCTATTTTTTATATATCAAATACTTTTTTCTAATTTATTTTTACTTCTTGACATATGGTGGAAAAATATATTTACTTACCGTCTTTCACTTACCTTTTTTTGGATTCGTCTCTAGTGTAAATGAATTCATTTAAATTGATTTTATAAAAAAAAAGTTGGAATTAGTTTAAAATATTTAATTTAGAAAATCATGGCCAAATTTTGAAATAGATTTGATTATTCTATAGAAAATATTAAAAATATCAATAAAAGTGGAAAGCATGCCGGAACGAACAACAAACACAATTGTTTGATAATAGAGATATTTTTATTTAATTTACTTTGTAAGTATTGGTTAAGCTACTTAATGATACATTTTTATACAGAAAATACATAATATTTATTTAAGAAACTGTTTACTATGTTTTCAATAATACATGATGCAAAATTATTAAATATATGATATTAAATATTTAAATAACCATAGAAAATAAATATTGAATAACTTTTCTATTTGTTATATATCAAATAGTTTTTTAATGTTTTTTATTTTTTTACTTCTTGACACATTATGGGAAAAAATATTTATTTACTGGTCAATTGTTCACTTACCTATTTCTGGATTCATCCTTAATATGAAGGAATTCATTTAAAGTGATTTTATAAAAAAAAGTTGGAATTAGTTTAAAATATTTAATTTAGAAGATCATGGCCAAATTTTGAAATAGGTTTGATTATTTTATATAAAATATTAAAATATCAATAAAAATATAAAGTCGATCGATCATCAGACATAATTGTTTGATAATAGAGATATTTTTATTTAATTTACTTTGCAAGGTTAAACTACTTAATGATACATTTTTTTTTACAGAAAATACATAGTATTTATTTAAGAAACCTTTTACTATACTTTTAATAATACATGATGTGAAATTATTAAATATATAATATTAAATATTTAAATTACAATACAAAATAAATATTGAATAATTTTGAAATAACGCCTTAACTATAGAAAGTCAAGTGTTTAATTTTTTTGAATGAGATATAGGGTTCATAACCTTCATCGATTATCACATAAATGCAAAGTAAAGAGTTTGAGATATAAATCAAATATTTTCAAAGGAATATATTTTGTCGCTAAAATCCATCAATAACTCAAACATTTTCGACAAAAAAAAATTGTCGATATTTCAAACATTTCAGACGGAATATATTCTATCAGTAAAATCCATTGCTAATTCAAATATTTCCCATCATAAATCAGCTTTTTTGTTGTAGTGTTTATTTTATTCTCAATTAAATATGAATGCTATGGTCTCTTTTCACCGCTTCAATCTTGCATTCTTATTTTCCAATTTCCCTATTCTAGTTTTGATGTTTCCGCTCTTCATGCTTTGATTGACTGAGTAAATCTACGATTCTATGTTCATTCATTTCATAGATTTCGTGTGATTTTGGCTATCTTTGATTTACGGCCAATTCTTAGCAAATCTTTTAGTAAACACATTTTAAAAGAACAAAAGAATACTTTGTCATTATTGGAAATAACCTTTTAATAAAAGCTTGAAGCTATAAAAGAAAACACTTTTAACTACAATATCAATTCCCTTAGTAAATATATATATAAAAAAAAGACATAAAGAATAGAGAAAAGCAGACAATTATATCATACTAGTTTATCTCAACCTGAGTCAATGTTTAATCTTGATACACCATCAATAATTCTACTATAAACAAAATTGCATAAAATAATGTTTTAAATTGTCACATGTATTCTTTTTATCAAGTCTTTTCAAGCCCATCCAAGTATTATTTTGTCTTTGCCTCGTCAGGAAATTAATCTAAGTACTCTCTTTTAACTATGTCTCTTCAAACTCAATGCGAATCATAAAGAAATGTATACAGACGGTAATCACATGTTATAATCTTGTAAGACAAATGTACAAATAAATAACCTAAGTGCTCAAAGAATAATCTAGGAATTTACAAACATTATTAACCTTTTATTGAGAGCTTTAATATATGTTTATTAGAGATCTTCTTCATTCTTTAGAAAATGTGAAGATGAGTATATTTAACATAATAATAAATGTGAATAACAAGAAACAAATTAGAAAGAGATTGTATGGTATGTATGTGCATTTTAATTTTAAAAAATCACAAAACGTTTTAGCAATATATAAAAAAATATCGTGCTAATGTAAAAATGCATAAGGGAAACGAAAACAAGAAGAAAACAAGTTTTTAGACTATTTCACTCAAACTGAACTTTGTCTAATCTCCTTTATAAAAATGGTTTTATTAACCAACTTGAGTATAAACAGTTATTCTTGAATGTCACTTTGGCAACATCCAATATGGTCTTATACCTATGAAAATAGTTCCAAGTATTTTTTTTATACTAAGTCTCTCTAGGCTTTCACAAACAACGTGTTTGAAAATATTACAATGTAATAAACTAACAAAATGAGGATAATTATATCATATATCCTTAGTGCACAACTATCAGAAAATTTAATTTTCTAATAATCTCTCACTTGGACTAAATATTGACCTGAGGTAATTATCATATATCCTTAGTGTGCAATTGTATGCTATTTATCCTTAGATTCCTTTTTAGATACAATTTGGTTCATCTCCAATATCAATATGAGATCATAGCGGCTTTTGTCACTCTTAGGCGTAATTAAATCTTCCATGGTCATCACACCAATATATTCAACAACATAGATCAAGTATGGATGAGTGGCATGGAAATTACATGCAATGTGATCTCTACCATACCTATTTCCAACTGGTCCTTCTTTAGTCCTTATGAGATCAATCCTTAATTTTTCGCATACACAAAGTAGAACACAAGCACAAAAATACAAATTCAGAGGAAAAATAACATCAAAATCTTTATTCTGTAGAAAATAAACATATAAATGTTTTTACATAGAACACCAACATAAAGAACTCCCACTAAACCTATAATAACCTTGGCTTTATATATAAAGAAAAAGGAAAAAGAAGTTTAAATTTTCTATTTTCGATCGCAAAAAGCTTAGTGACAGAATTAGCGACAGAATTAGCGACGACTGAAATGTCACGCCAATAGCGTGGGAAGTGCTCCAGAAAGCTATTTTTCACTGGAATGCCACGCTGGTAGCGTGGGACTATTTTTCACTAGAATGCCACGCTGATAGCGTGGGAAGTGCTCCAGAAAGCTATTTTTCACTGGAATGCCACGCCAGTAGCGTGGGAAGTGCTCCAGAAAGCCAATTTCCACTGGTATGCCACGCTGGTAGTGTGGGCTTCACGCTGGTAGCGTGGGAGCACGGGCTGAGGGCCTATAAAAGGCCATTTTCGCGATTTTTGAAGGGGAAAGCTTCTTCTTCTTCCTCTGAACGCCCTTCCACCATTTTTGAAGCTCCTAAGCTTCCTAAACCTTGGTTTGTTCACCAAATCACTTCCTTTAAACACCAATCTATCAATTCTCCTTGAAAACCCCCAAATTAAAGAATCCCTTTCTCAAGGGAAGTTCATAGAACTTGAGTTCGGCGAGGAACGGCGGCGATTCGTGGGTACCCAAGCTAGGGGGAGTCGTCCTTGGGCCTTCCTTGTCATCCTTGAGGTAAGAAACTCAAGATTCACCATTTAATTTGTGAGTTGGGGTTTTAGGTGAATAGTGACCCACTTGTGATAGAGCTAGTATTAGCCTTGGGTCCTTTAGAAACATGTGTTTAGAATGTTGTGAGGATGAAGGATTAGCTCTCAAATGTGAGTTTGGTGAACTTTGTTTTCTTGGCTCTTTGTGGTGCATGTTGGTAGATAGGCTGAGTTGCTTAGCCTTGTTTTGACATGCAAAAGCCTTGGTTGGTGGCTTTGATGGCCTTGGAAGGTTGTTGGAATGGTGCCTTATGTGTGGAAGAACCGTTCAAACCATGTGTGAGCCCTTGAGCCTTAGGCTTATGTAGAGCTTTGAACTTTCGAGGTTGGCTTGCACCGAGTCTTGTGATGACTCAAGCGCCGTGTGGGCATGAGATAGACACTGAGGGTCTATGAGATGGCTTGTGAGTGATAAGCCCGGATGAACCTTAGGTTTGATGACCTTGTGGTTTTGGAAAGGATTGTGAGTCCTTTCATTGAAACGGTTGAGAACTGTATTATGTTTTATGCTTTATGTGACTATATGGATGTTGATATATGTTTATATGCCTTGTATAGGACGTGACACCGCGGGTGTCAGTGGCGTAGGCCACAGAGCAGGGAAAGAACCGCAGAGCTCGGCTTTGCCAGGTAAGTTCTTGGTCCCTTGAAGATGTTTCCCACTTGCTTGTGCTCCACCATACTCCGAGGGAGTAGTGGTTACATTCATGATACATGCATTATTGGTTGTAGCATACTCATGATGATATATGCTTGTATCTGTGCTTGAGATATGTATGATACCTATTGTTAGATCTTCTGGCCAGTTAGATAGATATGGACCTCCCTAGAAGACAACTATTCCTCCTAGTTTGGTTTGCTCATGGTTGATGAGATCCCGGGGTGATGATGATCCCCTAAGACCAAGAGATAGGTGTGTCCCGTTGCAGTTGATTGCCTATTCTCGGAGGTACCATATATGTGCGTCCATGCGTAAGGGGTAGCTCCCGATGGGATGACACGGGTGTGAATTTCGGTTTCACACTGAGATTTGGTGTTGATTGGATCCACCTTACATTAGAGCTAGATGACTTGCTTGTATTATTATGAGGGCTGGGAGGCCAGTGTATTGTGAAACCTTGATGACGTGTGTCATGGTGAGTGAGCCAGGGTGGAGGAGATGCCTCCAAGGACCCTGAGCTTACTGAGATGTTTATCTCACCCTGTGTGGGGCTTATATTGTTTCAGGTGACTCTTTTGGCAAAGAGGAGCGGTCTCAGGACGGAGGCCCAGTAGAGACAGTGCTTGCTTGGCTGTGAGGCAGCAGTGGAAAGCTTGGAGCTCGGCTCAGCTTTTGTTGTTTTGTACCCCTGTAGAGGGAAGACATGTGTGTGTAAATGTAATTTTGAGATATTTATATATATTTATGTATGCCCTCGTGTGAGGAAGGGTCCTTGGGATCAAAAGCACGCGGATGCTTATTCTTTTGTATAGACACTTTGAGTGTCAGACGATGTATATGTACATAAACCGCTTATGTTACGTAATGGATGTTTCCTCCTGTTCATGTCTTTGAGATGTTTATGTTATCTGCCTATGGTTATGTTTTGGTCTGGATCAGCAGGGGCTTGTGTTGTTTTGTTATGTACTGTTGAGAATTCCATACATAATGTAATCAAGAAATATGGTTTTGATTTACGCTTCCGAAAAAGGTTATAATTACTGTGATTAAGCACTAATCTGATATAAATCATAATGATAATATACCGGGTGCACACGGGGTGTTTCAAAATCATAGTGTCATCAAACAAAATAACACTCATATGAGCAGTATGATCGTGAAAGACCTTAGGCACTAAGCCTTTAGTAAGCGGATCCGTAAGCATGAAATTTGTCCCTATGTGTTCTATGAAAATCTGATCACTCTAAACTCTTTCTTTAACAACTAGAAACTTTATATCGATGTACTTTGATTTTGAAGAATTTCTATTATTGTTGGAGTACAACACTACTGACTTATTATCACAATAAATCTTTAGTGGCCTTTCAACTCCACTTACTACACGTAGCTCTGTGACAAAATTTCATAGCCACACCCCATGGTTGGACGCCTCAAAACAAGCTACAAATCCAGCGGTCGTACTAGAGGAAGTTACGAGTGTCTACTTAACACTTTTCCAAGAAATAGCTCCTCCAGCTAACATGTAGACATAACCTAACGTGCATTTTTTACTATCTTGGCATCCAGCAAAATCAAAGTCAGTATACCCAATATGTGAACATGTAATCCTTTATTCTTTTTAAATAACACATAACTCTTTTAGCTGCTTTCCAATGATCCATCCCTGGATTACTGAAGTATCTGCCCAATACTCCCACTATGAATGCTATGTTAGGATGAGTGCAAACTTGAGCATAAATTAGACTTCCTACAGCTGATACATAGGGAATCTTTTCCATTTCAATTTTCTCAGTTTATTCTTTGGGCATTGTTCGAGATTAAACTTATCTCCTTTAGATATGGACTTATCTCCTGATGCACAATCTTTCATGCCAAATCTTTTCAAAATCTTTTCAATATAGTTCTTTTTTGACAACCCAAGGATACCTTGAGAACGATCTCGGAGTATCTGTATTCCTAATACAAAAGAGGTGTCACCAAGATCTTTCATCTCAAAATTCTTTGTGAGAAATTTTTTCTTTTCGTGCAATAAGCCTATATCGCTGCTGGCAAGTAATATATCATCGACATATAAAATCTGGAAGATAAATTTACTCCGACTAAATTTATGATATACACAATCTTCCACCATGTTCACCTCGAAACCATAAGAGATTATAACTTGATGAAACTTGTGATACCATTGACGAGAATCTTATTTGAGACCGTAGATGGATTTCTTTAACTTATAAAGCATAGACTTTGAATCTCCAAAAACAAAGTTTTCTGGCTGGGTCATATAAATTGTCTCATCAATGTTGTCATTGAGAAACATTGTCTTAACATCCATCTGATGTAGCTCTAAGTCAAAATGAGCCACAAGTGCCATAATTGTCCTAAAAGAGTCTTTTGAAGAAACCGGAGAGAAAGTCTCTTTATAGTCTATGCCTTCCTTTTAAGTGAAACCCTTAGCGACAAAACGAGCCTTATATCTTTCAATATTACCTTTTGAATCTCTTTTGGTCTTAAATATCCATTTACAACCAATAGGTTTCACACCTTCAGGTAACTCGACAAGATCCCAAACGTCCATTGTCTTTCATGGATTTCATCTGAAATTGCACTTCTCCTATTTGTAGTGGATCTCCTTAATGACACTTCTTGAGGTTGTTGACTTCGTTCCATGGGTACCATTGGGAAAATTTCATTATTGTCTTGTTCTGGAATGATGTCAGGAATAAGAGCTTGATCATTAATTGTTTGTACCGGAGTTGCATCTTGAATGACGACAACGTTAGGAATGATGACAACGTCAGGAAAAGAAACAAAATTCTCTTCCTCAAAGACAACATTTCTTACTTTATTTCCCCCCTCAAAGTCAACATCCTCAAGGAATCTCAAACAATTGTTGGAAAATTAATTCCTCAATCCTTATGGTGAAAACCATCATCCAATAAAACCCCCATAAACATCATATTGAATCATCAAGAAATCTAAAACAAATAATGCGTACTTGTTTCCATCGCGACAGTGATTTATCTTTAATTTTCTAGCTTTTAGCATTTCCTTATGAGCTTTAGTCTTCTTAAGTCAAATCACTCTTTAGAGGATATTCTCTCTAGATGGCAAAGAAAAAAAAGAAATTTGATTTGACATATTGGAGATCATAACCATATATATAGTATTTATTGTTGGGTCAGTAAGCTCCTATTAAACCTAATTGACCCAATACTGGTATCTACTCATTTATCCCATATTTACTTAAGAATCTAATTGGATATATTTAATTGATCATTTTAATTTACTCAATATATATTAAATAATATAATAATGTCAAAAAAATTAATTTGCTAACAGTAAGCTTCTTCAATCTCCTTATTTCTAAGTCTTCATTAAATGCATGAAGAAGTTGGAACAATACATCTTTCTATGTGTCCTCTTTTGATGAGGAGAAAGAAGTTGATTGTCCTTTCTTTCACAAAAAGGTATTGTCAATTTCTGAAAAGTAGACTTGCTGTTTTGGTCATTCCTTCTTCTATTTTCTCCTTTAGTACCACGTCTAGACATTTGGTTTGCTTCTGATTATGGGTTGAATTTATACACAATTTTTTCCTTTTAATTGAATGCTTGAAATTCAAAAGTAAGAGTCATTTTCAAAAGCAGAGGGAATATCAATCTAAGGTTTATGGTATGAATATAAGTGCGAATAAACCTTAACAAAATGAATTTCATAAATTAAAAAGCCTTAAGGCATGCGTTCCTTTGGACGATAGAAAGCTTAGTTTATGTGATAAAATATTGGACACAAGTTTTCTTTCAAAACTTGGGACGCGACTTTAACATAACGCTTTGGACATTGGATTTTCATAAAAGTTATGGACGCTTATATAAATAGTGTGTTGGGAGCAACGCTTGAAAACCCATTTTTATGCATCTAAGTTAGAAGAATATACCTATTACTTCGTTGGACGCATGTTTAGCTTGCGTAGTTCAACGAACTTCATCAGTTCATCAAAGTTTAATATTTTTTATTATCATCAAAATTATGAGATTTTTAGAAGCTTGACATTATCCATGTTTTTTATTCCAGCAAAATGTCTTGACCAACTTGTGATGTAAGAGTTGATAAAGCACTCTACTTTTTTTCTTAATACTTGTGTCAGATAGCATATATACTTCCTTTTTTTTTTTTTTGTACGGTGAACCAAGTACCTTGTCTCCGTTGTCACACTGTTTTGTCCCTATACCTATATATACTTTTGATGTCCTTTGATATATGAAAAAGAAATATTCTAATTTTGTCTTCTTTTCTTGAAAGATGAAGCGTTGAATCTTCTCATATAAGTTTCTTAGCTTGTAGCAAATAAGAGAGAGATGAATAAAACTTGGACACAAGCCGTAAGACAAATGATCCTTCTATACTTCAAATAATATTAACTTGGTAGGACGAATACTACAATAACAATTAGTCTTTACCACTTATTACACATTGTTATACTTTTGTTGTTGTCATTAAAACATAAGGACTAAATTTAAATCTAACAATGGCATAATCTAAACTAATATTTACTTATAATTAAAATTTAAAATTATTATAATTTTACGAAAATAAAAATTGTTGAATATTTTCCATTTTCATGACAACTGGGTCTTGGAGAAATTTCATAAAAGAATTCTACCAAGCCATTAGTAAAGACAAAACGCTTGCATATAGAAATTAACTTATTACCTACCTTTTAGCATAAGTTTGGCAACATGATACTGAGCATCAAAAAAATTATATATTATAAGTAAATAACGTTACTGTTTTGGTAGCAGGATGTCTCCTCCCACTAACACGATCTAGCCTAAAGTTGGACCGAGTCTAGCATAAGCAAGTAGAAGATTTTGTGTATCATGTGAAACAAATGTTAGTCGTTGGATCGTTTGATTTTTATTTTCTTTTTTTTTTTTTTTGCTGTCAATTTGTCCTTAGCTTCCTTCCTTCACTCTCTGGCCCCATTCCTGTTGCCGTTGTCGCCCCCTGTCGCCTCCTCGCCGCCGCGTTCTCCCAGAACCTCCTCTCAAGCGCCATCCCCGACTCCCTCACAACCCTCGACTCCCTCGCAACCCACCGTCCTCAAATCGAAAAAAAAACACGCAAGCCTCTGCACCATCGCACCGCACCTCCCACCCCACCGCACGGATCCTCAACCCAATTGTCTCCCACCTATTATCATTGCGTCGTTGCCGACAACAATTCCAACATCACTATCAAAAGTGAAAACCGCAAGCGTGAGAGTGTGGATACGATAGGAAACCACCACCACTCCCCAATTCTTTCTTTTGCACTGTGATTCCACTACTGCGATTTTCAACAACAACAATCAATTTATGTTTTTCCCTTTTCCCAAGCAATTTTGGCATCGTGTTGTCTGCACCTAAGCACACTCTGACCACAATCACTAGATCTGTTGTCCTTGTAGAAGCACAGAGGGTGCGAGAAGAAGATGAGGATCTTTTTTTGTTTTTCAATACTTGATGTTTAATATTTGTTGGTCGGAGGCAACCTATGGTGATGGTGGTGGTTTTGCCGTTGGCTGCTGTTTAGGCTCTTGCTGGCGGTGGCGGTGAAGTAGTGCTGTTGATGTGGATGGAGGGTTTCAAGGGACAAAATTAGGACAGGAAAGAAAAAAAAGAAAGAAATATTTTAGGAACCGTAGATTTAAAATTAAAAAAATCTAACGGGATAAAATAACTTACGCACCTTACGAAAAATGTTTTAGTTGTGTATGCTAGACTCCATCCTAAAGTTGATTGTGACGGGTTTGAATTTTGGGAATTAGAGTTTGTGTATTTTGTGGACGGTTTTGTTTGGATATGGTTCAGGTTATTCTAATCCGATACAATGTCCTAATTCCTATAGTTTTTAAAAGTATAATTAAGTCTTTTTGTAAAAATATATATTAATAATATATTTTTATTTAATAGATAATATTTTTATAACATAATATTATATTCATAATCATATTATTTATTTTGAAATATATATTATAAAATACACCTTAATTTAAGTTTTATATATATTTTTATTCTACAATTTAATTATACACAATACTAATATTGATATGTACATACCAAATTAGGTTAACCCAATCTTATCTTACATATATATTATTGGATATTTGATTGGGTTAAGTTTCGGTTCAAACAAAAGGAAACTACTAGAAGCAATTTTCCTATTTGCTAAATACACCCTTATATATTTTTGAGTTTTTTTTCTTTCTCAAAATTACATTTTCTTGAAAGCAAAAGTATTAAAATTTTAACACTTTCATAAAATACTTTTCAGAAGTGTTATAAGGCTTTCTAGAATTTAATTTTTGGAAGCAAAAATAAGGGTTTATGGATATGTCATAAGAGACACAAAGCAGGACTCCCTAAACATTATTGTTATGGAGCTAATAGAACAGAGAATTAAGAGGAAACACATATTTGATTCTGGTATAAATGATTTCATTAATTCAATTCTATTACATTCTTGGTATTTATACAAAATGTGAGAGTAACTAACTTTGCCACGTGGGCTACAATTGTGATTATAATGCCATGACTAACACTAACATTAACAAGGCTAACACATACTCTATTATTCCCCCTCGAACTCAAGGATGGTACAACCTTGAGTTTGAGCCTTAAGTCAAGAAATTGTGAAGTAGGGAGAGGCTTTGTTAAGGCATCAACAGATTGCATACTAGCATACACATGCTGAACAACAAGAGACTTGGTTGCAACCTTCTCACAAACAAAGTGAAGAACATGATTATATGCAATCACGACTGCACTCAGATTGTCACACAACAAAGTAGGTTGTTGAATCTGAACATTGAGCTCATGTAATAAGGATTGAACCCACACAAGATCAGAGGTGGAATTGGCTAAACCTCGATACTTTGCTTCTGCACTAGACTGAGCCACCAAGTCTTGTTTCTTTGAGCTCTAGGTTATAAGGTTCGGACCAAAAAAGATACAAGATCCCAAAGTGGAATGTCTGTCATTAGGATCACTACCCCAATCCGAATCACTGTAGGCTCGTAAAGAAATTTTAGCATCCATGTGAGTTGGTTGCAACAACAGGCCATGAACCGACACACCTTATTCACACTACATGCTATGTCTGATCTTGTTAAGGTGACATAATATAGTGCACCAATAATATTGCGATAGTGATGAGCATTAGGCAATCATTCTGACCCAAATTTACTAAGTTTGTAGCTTGAAACCATATGAGTAGAGATGCCATTACAACCAGGCATGTTAGCTTTTTGCAACAAGTCTTTAATATACTTAGTTTGGGTGAGAACCATAGAACCATTTGATTGATACTTGACTTCAATGCCAAGAAAATAATCAGACTTCACAAGATGTTTAAGAGCAAAAACATAATGCAGATTGCCAATTAAATCTGAAATCATTGAGGATGAGGAACATGTCAATAGTATGTCATCAACATAAACCAAGACATAAAGTGTGACTCCTTTGGAATTATATATGAACAATGAAGGATCACAATTCATGTTTAAAACTAATCTGCATGAAAGCTTTGGATAGCCTTTCATATTAGGCCCTAAGTGCCTGTTTTAGGCCATAAAGTGATTTTTTTAGCCGACACACCAAGGTCTTGACACTTGCTTCAAACCCTGGAGGTTGTAGCATATAAATTTACTCTTGCAAGAAACCATTAATGAAGGCATTGTTTATGTCAATTTGTTGACTATTCCACTTGTTAAATGAGTGCTAAAGTCAGCAAAATCCGAATGGTGATAGGCTTGACAACAGGAGAGAAAGTCTCAGTGAAATCATGTCCTAGTTGTTGGTGAAAACCTTTAGCTACAAGCCTTGCTTTATACTTATTTATAGTTCCATCTGGGTTTTCTTTAATTCAGAAAATCCATTTACAACCAATGGTTTTTCTGTGAGATGGAAATTTAGCAAGAGACCTAGTATTATTCTTAACAAGTGCTTCATATTCAACTTGCATAGCTGACCTCCAATTAGAATAAGATCAAGCATGTTTCACAGTCTTTGGTTCTGCAGTAACTAGAAAGGTTTTGGGCTTGGAATGACCCATTTTGGATCTAGTGAGCATAGGGTGATTATTTAAATTTTATTCCAAAGGAGATTGTATTGGATTAGGGCAAACAGAAGCATGTGTGGAAGAAATAATTTCTGCACTGGAATTTGGAGTTGAAACTGTAGAGGGAATTAATTCTGCAATAGAAGATGCAGACACAGATTGGTCAAAAGCATGACCAGAACTGGGAATGGATAGTGAATAAGCTTAGAAGAGAGTTTAAAGGAGGTAAGGATGGTGATGGATCCAAAACGGGTAAAATAAACAAAGACTTAGAAATGGAAGAAGACTCATGAAGGGACACTAAAGGAGAAACAATTTAGAGTATGGAAATTGTGATTCATGGAAAATAACATCCTTAAGAGATATAGATTCTCCCATCAACACTAAGACATTTAAAACCTTTGTGTTGTGGTGATAGTTCAAGATTTACACACTCAACACTCTTAAATTGAAGTTTGTGTCTAGTATAGGGCCTTAAAGATGGAAAGCAAGAACAACCAAAAGGTTTCATAGTCTTATAACCAGGCATGGTGTTGTATAAAGCATGATATGGTGAGGTAAAAGTGGAAAGAGAAGTAGTAGTTAATCAGTTTATAAGATGAACAACAGTGGTAAAACTATGATCCCAAAACTTGATTGTCATAGAGGCATGTGTTAACATAGTTAGTCCTAGTCCTATATCAACTATTTGTCTATGTTTTCGCTCAACAGTTCCATTCTGATGGGAAGTATGTGGGAAAGTTAATTAATGAACAATGCCTAGATCATTAAGAATTTTGTAACTGGCGTAAACTCACCACCAAAATCAAATTGAACAGCTTTTAATGGTAGTAGGAAACTGAGTTTGGATGAGTTTATGAAACTAAACTAATGTTGTTAATGCCTCTAATTTGAACTTTAGGAAGTATATCCATGTAAACCTTGTTGTAGAATCGACAAAAAGTTATATAATAGGTGTAACCACAACTAGAGGGAGTAGGTGAGGGTCCCCATAAATTAGTGTGAATTTACTCAAAGGGAGTGTTGTGTTGTGTAAGGGAAAAATGAGAGTGAATTCTATGAGATTTTCCCAAACAATAAGCTTTACAAAACAAATCTGCATTATTGAATTTAGTATAGGAATGTCACACAATTTAATTACAGCTTTAACAATTTGAAAGTTGACATGTCCTAGCCGACGGTGCCATAGAATTGAATCTATTACATATTTGGAACTAGACTGAACAGAAGCAAAAACAATGGTATGCACACTAGGTGCAGAATTAGGAAGATTTGGCATACTTGGATAAACTTTGGTAGATTGGAATGTTGGCTGTTGAGAGAGTGGAATGCTCTTGAAACTATACAAACCATCACCTCCCAAGGAGCCTTCTAACACAACCTGCTTAGAGTCCTAGGTTTGGACAAAACAAGAATTGGAGTGAAACTCAAAGAACACAATATTATCCTTGGAAAACTTAGAAACAAAAATTAGGTTGCGAGTAATAGAAGGAATAAGCAATAAATTATTTAATGAAAGTGTGAGGTTAGGTTGTAAGCAGGATTGAAAAGTAGAAGAACCAATAGACTTGATGTGAGCACCTTGACCATTTCCCATATGAACTTGCTCACTTCTAACATAAGTTGAGCTTTGTTGCTAGTTCAATGGATTGGCTGTGAGGTGATGTGATGCACCTGAATCAACAACCCAAGCTTGTGATTCTAAGTCAGTAGGAATTGAGACATCAAACTCTTTGCCAGTCTGTGCCAAATTGGCCTGAGGTGCAGCATTTGCAGTGGTGGTCTAAGTCTGAGATTGAAGTGCTTATGCTTGTGAATTGGCAGTGTTTGCAGCCACTAGTTGAGCAACAATTGAAGTGGTTGGCACAAAAATTTCATCAAATCTAAACCAGCAGTCCAAGACAACATGTCGATAATTGCCATAGAGTTGACAAGTTAGACGAGTTCCAAGATTTCTACCTTTACCATGGCCTCTGGCTCTGTTGTTGCGGCCACGACCTCGATAACCAAAATTATTCCCAAACTGAGAATTGTTGAAACCAGAATTATTGAATCCAGAGTTTTGATTACCACCACTACCTCCTTGAAACTGAGGATTAGATGTTGTGTGTGCGACATTAGCAAATACAACAAGTGTTGCTAATTCTTGCTTGAATTTATCTTGGTGTGATTCTTGCACTAACAGTAATGATTCAATTTCAGATAATGTAGGAGTATTAGGACTAGCATGCATCATCATTACAAAGGTATTGTACTCCTTAGGTAATCCATCGATCACAATATCAAGCAATTCTTGATCAGATATTGTCTCTCCTATAACAATCAAGGAATCGGCTAAAGCATGAATTCGAAGTGTGCACTCAGCAATTGAACGATTACCCTTCTTTGTGGTTTTCATTCAGATCTGAGTTACCGCACCTTAGGCTTGAGTGTGGCATAGTAATGAGTGTGGATTTTTTCCCAAATTTCATGATCCAACACTCTCGGCAACACCAATCAAAAAGAGTAGACAGAAGCCACTTGAAGAGAGACTGATCTTGAATGAACAACTTCTCATATGCAGTAGACATGCAATCCAGTTGACGATCTAGATCTGAATTGTACTTTGAAGGAATTGTAGGATTGACAAGTAAGGAAGTTTTTGTCATCAAGCTTAATTGAAAGCTTTGGAACTTCGTTGAAAATCGTTGAATTCTGGAAATTAGTGTTGGAATCATTGTTAATTGAAGATGCAATTTGACTCAGCGACGGTGACGCCATTGCCAAAGCTTCAAAGAACTATGAAAAAGACAGAGAAGTTACGAAAATGCAATGAAAAGAATGAACCCTAGGATCAGACTCAATAAATGATACCATAATAGAACACAGAATTAAGAGAAAACTCATATCTAATTATGGTAGAAATGATTTCATTAATTCAATTTTGTTACATTCTTGGTATTTATACATAGTGTGAGAGTAACTAACTTTCCCACGTGGACTACTATTGTGATTATAATGCCATGACTAACACTAACAATAACAAGGCTAACACATACTCTTTTAGGAGCTCACCCTTAATAATTCCATAAAGCCCTTATCCTCGATGCTAGTCCCTCCTATGCACCATTTTGCTACCGCATGTGTTGCCTTATCCTCAACCCTTTTATGCACCATCAACTTTGCTACCAAGATCTAGATCCAGCACAATCACTTCCCTCCATTACACCTCCATCTCCAACGAACCCTTCCTCACATTATAACGCTTCCGGAAAGTAGTTTACAGAAGTATCATAATTTGAATGCTTTCTAGAATTTAGTTTCTAGAAAGGGATACTATTTAGAGCCCAAACAAAATTTCAGGTACGAACAAACATAAATTCGTTCCAACAAATTATTTTCGTTCATTTAGTAATGAAATTTAGTTTACAATTTAGTTATTAATATACAGTAACAATTTTTTTAAGATTACATAAAAAAAAAAAATTCCTTACTAATTTTAATTTTTCACACACACGCATATATATACATATATATATATATATATATATACATATATATATATATATATATATATATAATATGATCTATGTGTGTGTATGTGTTTACTTAATATGGTATATTAATTTCCTCTTTTGTAGTTTGAACAAATTATGTTTGTCTAATCTTAACGTGTAAGTTTTGAAGCTTATCAAGCATTTGATTCTTAATTATGCACAAGAATTTATTCATATAGAAATTGGTTAGTCCAATAATTGATCCAAAGTTACTTTAATCATCAAATTTCAAAAGTAAAAACAAGCTGATATGATTGTACGTATATATTTCCTTTGCACTATTAATCAAGGAGAAGAAAAATGAGTTGATTAGGTACCTCTTTGCAAAAATAAATAAATAACTAAAACCATGCTATGTTGAAAACAATGATTTCCAAGCTCTCTCAAAGGTTATGAGACTCTCGATCAAGAAAACAATGAATACAGTCAAATGATCCCCTCAATATGATAGAAAAATATAATCACATATATACATGCTACTATATCATAGTGAGACTAACGTTCGTATTCATTTCCATTTCCTTTCCTTATGCATCTCTTGTTATTAATTATTCGATGAAGTACTGGATTACCTACCTAGCTTTGGGTTACTTTTAAAAATCATGAATAGAAACCTACAGAAGTTTTCTTCAATGTTTTTTTTAGCGTGTTTCAGAAAGGACAATAAACGTACTCTTTTTTTCTTTAAAATTTTATTAAGCCTAAGTACATTGGTTTAAAAACTAATAAATAGAAAGTTTTTATTAAGAATTGAATTACAATAAAAATACATTCAATATTACACTTTTTATATTTTATTGTTAATTTCTTAATTAGTATCCTTATAGTATTAATCAGTATTCTTCTTATTTGAATATAAAATTTTAGATTGTGTGCTTTTATGTAGAATGATCAATTCCTCCGTTTGTGTGTGATGATAATAATGGTAGGTGTGGCTAGATGTGTGTTGGTGATTGCATTGCGGGTCAGATGTGTCTCCCACCTTGCAGACAAGGGAGGCCCCTCTTTCAAAGCTAGCTGTTGAAATTTCATACCCAATATCATGATCACAAGAGTTCAAAACTTGAATGGGTAGATCTTCCTTTTTCCGCTGGGTTTTCTTTCTTTTGCTTTGATCTCTTGCTTTTCTTTTAATTTTTATGAGACTCACTTCCACATGGGATAAGCTTGAATCTAAGTTTGTCTTAATCACTTTAGTCATGATTGATGCTTAATTATCATCTTCGGTCTTTTTTATGAATTACATTTGTTTTGGTATAACATTTCCATAGAAAGATTTTTCCTTCCAATGCTTCAGGTCATGAAACACTTGAATATATATATATATATATATATATATATATATATATATATATATATATTAAAAATCATGTTAAATAATCTCTCAAGTATTAAAAGAATTTTTATTAAAATTAGTCTCTAAACTTTCTTAAAATACAGCAATTTGGAAATGAAACGGATGAATATTTAATACATAAGAAAATATTTATTATTATTATTATTTGGTACCATTGTCAGTTATATCCCAATTCATCTCTACAATTTTCAATTTTTTAGATAGATTATGAGATTGATTATTGATTGAAATTTAGTCACATTTAAAATTATTTATGCTTTCAAGAATGTATTTCGGGGATTGATAGCATATAATAGTATTATTATTTTTGGACAATACTTAGGAGAGAGTAATATTAGAGGGATGAATTTTCGAGTTCATTCAAAATTTTGTGGTTTTAAAATTAAGTATAATTGATTTTAAGTATAAATTATGTTTTAGATCCTTTTAAGAATATTAACGTTCAAATTTGGTTTTTATAAAATAAATTGTACTATTTTGATTACTCTAATTTTAAAACGTATGTTTTTGTTTTAAGTGTTATTTAAATAATGTTTTTACTCGTATACAAAACACTATCTAAAATATTTTAAGATTAAATGTGATATATTTAAAATTTAGAATAAAAAAAATACATTTCAAAATATACATACAAAAAATACGTTTCAAAATATACGTCTAAAGGTAATATCCTCTATAATGTTACATGTAACAGTTAATCGACTATACGAAATACCAAATTATGAGGGTAGCATAAAGTCTGAAGTCCAACCGTTCAAGCCAGTGGTAACAACTTCTATTTAGCACGACAATTGAATAAGTCGAAGATGAATTTGGTACTTCTCATCTCTGTTCTTGTAAAAGGCAGGGTGCATTGAGTTTGAATTTAAAAAAGATGAATTTAAAATTTAAAACTTAACTCATCTCCATTAAATTTTTTCGGGTTTGGAAAAGTATGTGAACAACCCATTACATCATTTTTTATAATTTTGATTTCCTTATACATTTTTAAATAAATTATATATTAATTTATTAATCATATAAAAATTTAAATAATATAATAATTAATAAATAAAAATAATTAAAAATTGAAAATTAATTATTAAATTATATTTTTAGTTACAAATTTTAAGATTGTAATAAATTTTAAGATTGTAATTTAATTATTATTATTATTATATAAATTATTTAGCCATGTAAATAGTATAACATAAATGTATAAAAAATAAAATCCTTAATAGGAACCGGATAAATGTGTCTTGGCGCGACGTAAAGTTATTTATTGGCTTTTGTTGTAGTGTGTTCTAAGTTTTGAAGAATTATAGAAAAAGAGAAAATTAGTTTCACTCCATCAATCTAAATGACGAAATTAGAAGTTGCAACCAGTATTTGCTAGACAAATTCTCTTATATTTACTATCTCTAAGTATTGCATCACCTAGGAAAGACAAATAGACTTAAATTTTTCGGGTATTTGTAAAAATATTTGTAAGTAGATAAGATTGTTATTAATTTGTTTATTGGAATTGGAGACGAGTATTTTAGTGCGAGTTTTTGAAGGATAAGTGAAGATATGAGAATTATAGATTTATAGTATCTATTTATTTCATCTCTCACATATATGTCATATATATATATATATATATATATTTATTAAAATATGTTATTTAAGTGAATAATTTATATTATATTATATATATTCTTCTATAAAAATAATTATATATTTCTAATTTTATAATTAACAATAACACTCTAACAAAAAGTAGTGAATCTAATTCAATATATCTTATATTAAATTTATTTTACATTTTTTTAAAAATATTAAATTATTATTTATTTTTATGTATAAATTTGTCGACAAATTTTTTAAGATTGATTTTTAATTGTAAAATGATATATTATGATGTTTGGTACTTCAAATTAATAGTGCAGATTTTTAC